>APFE031254920.1:45288-68129 GCA_000404065.3 Pinus taeda | reverse complement strand
AACAAGTTATTTACAAAGTAAATACTGAAAATAAACACCAGTGCATGCTCAACATATTACAGATCAGCAACTAAAAGAAACAAGAACAAACACACCACATGACACCATTATTTTTGGAGCAATGTCCCTGGAAAAACCCAATGCGGGAAAACCGGTGCAGCGATCTAAGGGTTTTCTTATTAAGCAATATCAGAGTACAGACTGGTTGTCGAAACTGGCCTACCCAACAGAGAATTTCCTTAGCAGCTATACCTCACCGTTTGAGAGAAATCTCATGGCTGAAACCCTGGAAAATCCTTCCGGCAGCTCCTCAGCACAAAACTGCTCTGCAACCCCAGCATCTAACCAAACTGGACTGCGTCAGCCCCTCTCTATCTCACGTTGGCCTTGCGTTAGCTTTTCTTGGCCTACATCAGCCCCAGGAGGCCCTGCGTCAGCTGCGCTGGCCCCTCTGGTGCTCTGCGCAGCACTTGGTTGCCTCTGTGTGGCCCTGCGTGAGCCCTTGCTGGCTCTGCGTCACCCTCCTTGGCTGTTGCGCTACTCTCCCAGCACAATCTTTGCCTTCTCTGTTTCTCTGTACTCAATGCCCCTCAGTTGCTCTCCCGATCATTGATTCTATCTCTCTTAGCAAGCTTAGCTCTAGAGAATAGAATAACTAATCATCTGGTGTACTCTCTAAGTGACCCTCAAGCCTCCTCTTACACTTTTCCAATTGACATCTCAACAGCCGAGATTAGGTCCCTAATCAACAGCTAAGATTAGATTTGGCTTGATCCATGTCTTTTGGACCACTCTAAAAAAGATTCATATTAATACACATTAATATTTTATTTTCCCTAAGTTTAGACTTAGGGACTCCATTAAAAATATTAATTATTTTAATATCTCCTGATCTGTTTAGAATCTACCCAAACCCTTTATGGGTTTTGGAGATCTCATGTGCCCCAACCTCTCCACCAAATTTCGTGGCTAGAGCACATCCGATGCAACCCCAAATCAACACTCCCTCTTAGCGAGGACTGTGCTCTAGCAATACTCCTCACTAAATATTACTCTGATCGTTCGGCATTGGTACCTGTGTTAATGCTAGGCCTTCCTGCCCAACATCCTCTGCACTGCTGCCTCCTGGACTGCTGCCCATGGTTTTGCCACTGCCACTGTTGCATCTGTACGATAGCTCCCTCTGCATCCGTGTTGTTGTTGGTCCTTCTTCCCAACACTGCATCTGCACTGCAACTCCCTCTACATCTGTGTTGTTGCTAGTCCTTTCTCCCAACACTGCATCTGCACTGCACCTCCTCTCATCATGTTGCATCATGTTGCTCACTGCTGCACCGCAACTCAGTTACTGAGAAGTAAGTAATTGATCTCCCAACTGACCTCCTTGTTAGGCTAGAAACACCCACTGATGTTGAAGCTCCCTCTGTCGCTGACAAGTGCTCCCTCTCTCTAACCTCTGCTTCGCTGCAACAACTCCCAGCATCTCGCACTGTTGCACACCTCTTTGTGCCTTCCTGCATTGGTGCAACACTCCTGTGCCTCTCGCACTACTGTAGCCTGCTAGCTCTGCGTTGTCTCGGGACTCCTTCACTGTAGCTCTCTCTGCTGATCTATCCACATCCATCTCTACCCACTCAGCCAGTCCTACTACTCCTCATCGGGGCCCCCGTAGCAAGGTCTAATCCAAGAGGTTGGGTACCTCGAGGATCCTACCCCTCATCGCTTGTAGTCCACCTGACTACAGATCGATGTCTCCCCACTTCTGCTCAAGTGATGTGTGTGCACTCATGGCACAGTCATCGTCTATCAAAACTTCCTTCTCTGCCCGTGCTAGCGCTACCTTAGTCTCGAAAGACTCTCCCTTACTCTTCTTCCTTGGGCACTGGGTCGCATAATGACCCATCTCCCCACAGTGGAAGCACTTGATCTTGGAGAGATCTTTCTTCTTCTGCTTCTCTTGCTTTCCCTCAGATGCTAGGGCCACATCCTCCTCCTCCTGCTGAACTTTGATCCCTTTATCGCTGCTACCTGTCTTCGACTGCCGCCCGATCTCTTCCTGGTGAAGAGTTGCCCACATCTCACCCAAGGTAGGAGAGTCCCTCTACCCAGGATGCTCTGGACAAACACTTCCCAATCTTCTGAGACAGCATTCAGGGTTGTCCTCACCATAAGCTCCTGATCTGATGTCGCTCCTATAGCAGTCAATTGGTCTCGGATCTCATCCAGTCCTCTAAGGAAGGTGTCAATCGATTGACCCTTCTTCATCTAATACGACCTCATCTGGTTCTGGAGCAGCATTCTTCTCTGCACAGAAGTATGTTGGTACAAGTTCTTGAGAACCTCCCACATCTCAACTATCGTTTCCTTCTCGGCTATGTGTGGTACCACATGATCCTTGACCCCGTCAAGGATAATTCACTTGGCCCTCGCCATCACCTCTTCGTACTTGTCGTTATCATTAGGCTAGATTGGGATGGCTATAACCTTCAAGGCAAAGTTCTTGACACGATTCATGTCAAGCACTAATAAGATTCTGGCCTTCCAGACTACGAAGTTCGATGCTCCGTCCAGTCTATCCTGGTCTCTTACCCCGTGTAGTGCCATGACCCTCCTCTACTTCCCTCCTGGAAGTTCTCTATTCAACTCCTCTGAGTCTCTACTTCCCATCTGGAAGTTCTCTTCTGGACTCCCTCTGAGTCCTGATTTCCCTCCTGGAAATCCTTTTGTCACTTGTCGAGATGCCCCCTACTCTAATTGTCTTGTGCAACTGCACTGTTGATCCAGGTTTCTTGGCTAGAAACCCTCGGTAACAACTCTTGTGGCCCTGCTCTGTCAAGTACTGTTCTGACTACAGTACCTCACCAGCTCAACTCTGCAATATTTCTGCAACCTTCTAGACTCCAGCAACTGCCTCTCTGTGAACTGTGTCAGCCCCGTTCTGCCCCACGCTGGCTCTGCGTCACCCCAGATGGGTCTGCGTCATCCCTAGGATGCCCTGCGTCAGCCCTCTGGCCCTCTGCGTCAACAACGCTGGCCTCTCTGAGGCTCTGCGCCGCTCCCGATTTCTTCTACATGGCTCTGGCTAGCTCTGCGTCACACTTCTTGGCCTTTGCGCTGCTTGAAACAGCTTTTGTCATCTCGGGACAGCTGTTTTCTACTGCTATTGCTCCGCTCTGCTGATGTCTCTTAGTCCTCCTGTGATCTGCAATCACGCTCTGATACCATGTTGAAGTTTTTAAGTTTACTTAGCTTAGAAAGCCTCCATGCACTTTTCCTGATTTATTCCTACCTACTTGTTATTTTTTCTTTAACAAGTTATTTACAAAGTAAATACTGAAAATAAAAACCAGTGCATGCTCAAAGTATTACAGATCAGCAACTAAAAGAAACAAGAACAAACACACCACATGACACCATTATTTTTGGACCAATGTCCCCGAAACAACCCAATGCGAGAAAATCGGTGCAGCTATCTGAGGGTTTTCTTATTAAGCAATATCAGAGTACAGTATGGGTGTCGAAACTGGCCTACCCAACGGAGAATTTCCTTAGCAGCTATACCTCACAGTTTGAGAGAAATCTCCTGGCTGAAACCCTGGAAAATCCTTCCGGCAGCTCCTCAGCACAAAACTGCTCTGCAACCCCAGCGTCTGCCCAAACTGGACTGCGTCAACCCCTCTCTGTCTCACGATGGCCCTGTGTCAACCTTTCTTGGCCTGCATCAGCCCCAGGAGGCCCTATGTCAGCTCTGGAAGCCTCTGTGTCAGCTGCACTGGCCCCTCTTGTGCTCTGTGCAACACTTGGCTGCCTCTGTGTGAGCCTTTGTTGGCTCTGCGTCACCCTCCTTGGCTGCTGCACTGCTCTCCCGGCATAATCTCTGCCTTCTCTATTTCTCTGTACTCAATGCCCCTCAGCTGGTCTCCCTATCACTGATTCTATCTCTCTTAGCAAACCCCGCTCTAGAGAATAGAATGGCCGAGATTAAGTCCCTAATCAAAGGCTAAGATTAGATCTGGCTTGATCCATGTCTTTTGGACCACTCTAACACAGATTCATATTGATACACATTAATATTTTATTTTCCCTAAGTTTAGACTTGGGGACTCCATTAAAAATATTAATTATTTTAATATCTCCTGATCTGTTTAGAATCTGCCTAAACCCTTTCTGGGTTTTGGAGATCTCATGTGCCCCAACATCTCCACCAAATTTCGTGGCTAGAGCATATCCGATGCTACCCAAAATCAACACTTCCTCGGTCCAAGTCAAACCCAATCAAATCTCTTCTAACTGCACAACTTCGACCCCCAGTTACAGAATTTCAGCCTCCATTGCAGGTCTGAAATTTTCGGCCCCTACAATAGTGACTGCTTCCGCACGTGTGAGCAATTTTAGGGTGTCCAAGGCTTCCTTTGACCTTCGATTGGGTTCCTCCTTTTAAGGCTTGCAGTTGACCCAATAGGCCTTCCTTCAACCTTCTTTCTGCAATTTCCTCAACTTTATCTTGCAGCATCAAAACCCTAGCCTTCCTTCTTCGCACATGTGAGAAAGAGAGAGATAAATAACCCAAACCATTGTCCTTTGTCCTTCTTCCCTCTTCACTAGCCTTCTTCTGCTTCTTCACTTAGATGAGGAGAAGTGAGTGATTGTCCATAGGAGGTCGAGTTCCCTCCTATTTATAGGCTTCCAAGGAGTATGACATTCCCTAATGAGGTCAAATTCTTAGGTGCCAAGCCGATTTGGTCTTGGAGGGTATTTTGACACTTTTAAATAAAAAAATAATTCTTTTGACATGTTACAATGTGCCCAATGGGGTCTTCTTCATATGACAATGACTCTTTTGACTTCTTGACCCTAGTACAAACCCTAGAAGCACTCAATGGGTGCTTGACCTCTAAATTTTTTTTCTTTTTACAATTTACAAGAATCAAAAGTACATTTCATACTTATGAAAATCGAACCTAGTTACACATTTCAACAATAACTAGTATCGGTCTTCATAATTGTACTTGACTCACGATGTAAAAAAAAAAGAAAATTATGATAAAAGAAAAAATATTTTTATGAGCATGGGTTTCATGCTCTGTGTTTTGTTTCTAGGTCAAGCCTCCATTGAAGGTTTCTAGGTTTGTGTCTTGAGTCTTTGTCATTATCATTATATTCTAGACCCTTCTTTGGCTTTTGGTGTCAAGAAAGAAAAGGATTTATGTAATAAAATTGTGTCTTGTCCCTCCTCCACCAAGTCGGCTCCTTCAACTATCTCGTCGGCCTCATGAAGGGATTTGTCCACCTTGTAAAGACTATAAATAAAAGGAGCACTCGACCTATTGTTATCATCATCCAAGCGACAACTCGATCTGCAGTTAGAAGTGCAAAAGATGTCAAGAAAGGGATGCGAACAAGAGACAACTCATGCAAAGAAGGACGAAAAGTTTATCAAGCAAAGAAGACCGAAAATTTGTGTTTTTGTGCCACACGTGCAAAGGATCTGAGGCAAGTTGCAGGGGCCAAAGGTACAAGTCGAATTTCAAGAGTTGTAAGGAAAAAGCCGAGTTTTTAGATGCTTTGATTTGAAGAGTTTGTGTTAAGGGCTGACTTGTGTTGAAGAAAGTGTAACTAGGTTCGGTCTTCATAAATGTAATTTTGATCTTTTATAAAAGAAAAGAAATATTATTTTTGTTATTTATATCAATGAGTTTCTTGCTCATTGCATAGGTCTAGCACATGTCAAAGTGCTATAGGGAAGTCAAAGAGTCAAAAGAATTATTGAAGACCCTTAAGGGCATGTTACACCATGTATATTTATGTATTAGAGTCCAAGAAATACCTCCAAGCCAAGTCACAAGCCTCCTCCATGCAACGACATCACAAAAGGAAGCAATCTAAAGCATAAAAGACAAGTCAGCCTCAAGTCATCAACTTGGACTAAAAGAGGGAGCAGACCTCTATATATACGGGTCATATCACCCCTCCAAAGCAACAACATTCACCCCTGAAATCAGCGAAGGTAGAAGACAAGACAAGGGTACTAGAAGGACGAAAGAAGAGTCTCCAAGGGCAGCGAAGAAAGAAGGAAGAAGACCGAAGTGTAATAGGGCTATCTTAAAGCCTATTATAGTCACACGTGTGAAGAAAAGAGGCTTTCTCTGCTGTCATAACAGCCATTCTATCAGTCATATAATCTCGTCGGTTGGTCTAGATAAGAAGGCCTATAAGGCCTCTCACTCAAGCGAAGAAGGAGACCACACAAGTGAAGGAAGAAAGAGGAATTTAACATAAGTTTTTAGAAGGAATCCCCTCACATGTGCGAAGAATTAGGGCCTCACTGCTGTCATATCAGACCTGCAACTATATCTCAAGAAAGAGTTTGATTGGATAACGGATAAGGTACCCTTCATAAGTAAAAGAGTCTACTAAGGATCAAAGAGGAATATCTCTTCTAGAGCAAGCATAACTAGGACTACTATCAGTTGCCAGAAGAAGAATGAAGTGCTGGAAGAAGAAGGACAAAGGCTTGACTTGTGCTTGGAGGATATTCTTGTCAAGGGTCTAGGGTTTCGCATTTATCAATAGAAGCTTCAATAAGAGAAATTTCAAGAAGGGTTTTCCTCTCTGAGAGAGAGGTTTTGCCTTCGCTGAGAGCCAGCATCTTGTGCTCTTGTCTCTTGTGTTTTTTGGTAAATGTTTGATGAAGTAAGAGAACATACACTAATAATAAGAAGAAGATCAAGTTAACAAGAAAAGTAAAAGTGCTTCACAAATTCATAGCATGGCTAGAAGAATCCTATCATAACTCAGATGCCCTAGATTCTTCAACAACTTGGTGGATGGAGGAAGTTTATGTTTTGGTCAAAAAGGTCTAGGTTGTCTCATTTGATTTGGTTCTAAAGAAGAGAAGAAAAAAATTGGCTTTTCCCCTTAAAGAGGGGTTTTGCCCTCGCTGAGTGCCTATATCTTGTGTTCTCTGCTGTGTTTGTGATCTCCATTGTTTGGCATTTGTCTTGATGATAAGAATACAATAATTGGAAAGAATAGTTAATAAGAAACATCACAAGAAATTGTCAAAAAAAGAGAAATCAATTTAATAAAAACCTAACTATGTTGCCCTAAGGATTTCTCAACAGTACCCTGCAGATTAAAAAATGTTTTCTTCACCAAAAAAGCAAATTTACTCTCCAATTTATACTACTAGGCAACAACAAGTATGAAAAGTATGACAAAGTTGGTAGGATATCAAATCTTATGTTGTTCCATCAACAGAGTAGGGATTCTCTATAGAAATGAAAAGAAATGAGGAACTCTGATTTGAGTTAATAAATTCATAAAAAATCAATGATATCAACTATATGTCAAGATATCCAACATCCAATTCGAGGACGAATCTAATTTTAATGAATAAATGCCAAGAGTCTTCTGAACAGCAATAATCAAATAAACTTGGCTATAGTCATATACACCTACAAAGACAAGTTCCAGGATATGTAAATTTTCATCTCAGCAATAGTGTATTGCACAAAAAAATTTAGATATCGCACTTGAAAATTTAAGATAAGGTTTAAGCTTTCAATTTCTTTATGAACTGCAAAGCCACATAATTCATCTTGATTCCAAAATGCATGGGGTACTCTCATAACACGTGACTAAGATATGCTCAAGACGAAGAAAGAACTATGACATCTCTCATAATGGGAAACCATAAACTGAATGTTATCTGCTTTTCAAACATATAAAGCTGATCCAACTGCAAACAAGTAGCAAAGCAATCTTCCTTCAGTATGCCATATCTTAGCTGCACATGATGTGGATATGAACACGCACACAGTGTCCTAGTTTACAGTCAGGAAACTCCTTTGAAAATTTTCTTCAAAGGCTCCAGATGTTAATGCTTGTGGCCGTTTTATTCTCCAATTGAGAACAACACGTGCTATATTGAAAATGGAATACCTGCCTGTGATCTAGGAATCTCATGTACAAGTGAGTTCAAATTTTGTAAACTTTGTATCCATATTCAACAGATGTCATGCCTTGTTCCCAATCCCCAAAGCGTGCTCCACCAAAAACAAGTTGTTTAATACCAACATAACTGTCACAGTACAAAAAATGATTAAACTCATGCAACATCATTATGAATATGAATGAACAAAAGAGTTTAAAGGAAACTTATGTTAGCAATAAACAATTCGGACATTGGAGAGAACACAAGCCAACAAAATAAACACAACTCATCGATGTTGAAGTTGTAACTAGTTCAGTCTTCATAATGTAAATTTATCATTGATGTATTTGCTATACTTATTATATTTATTATATTTTTGTCAAAGCATGTTCTTCAAGCTTAGAGTCAAAAAGAATTTATTTCGAGTCAAGAAAATTTATTTGAGTCATGTCCCATTTGGACATTTATAAGAAAAAGAATTTGAATTTTTATTTTTAGTCATCAGCCCACAAGCTGACCAAGTTGGCCCTCCTTGGACAAGTCGGCCTAGCTATCCAAGTGGCAACTATTCGACCCTCCTGGACAGCCATATGTAAGAGACAGTTCGACCTCTTGGAGAACTCATTCATTCATCACATCACATAGTATCTTCTGCACCTAACGAAGAAATAAGGTGGACAAGTCAAAGGAGAGAGAAGGAAGTCAAAAAACAAGAAGAATATTCCTTGTTGACTGAAATTTTTACTCTACTACAGTTCGCATGTGTGGACAAATAATTGTGGAAAAGGACCGAATTTTCTGAGGTAATTGTAGGCCAAATTTCGGCCTCTGCTGCAATACTGAAATTCTGAGTCTGACCACATTTGAAGAAGTTTGACCAGCATTGACTTTGACTTTTTGGAGGCAACTTGGACAAAGGTTTTGACTTGGTATCTTGGTGGCAGTTTGGTCTTCGTCTTGGTCTTGAACATCTCTCATTTTGATCTGATTCTATAAGGAAAGGATTGTTGGGTTGTTCCCCTTGTGGGTTTTGCCCTGGCCTCTGGCCTAATTTATGGTGTCTCTTGTCTCATTGTGATCTTTATGTTCTGAACAATTGTATAATTGCTTGATGAAGAAGACATAAGAAGAAATAAGAACACATCTAATATTCACAACTAATTATCAAGAAGAGAAATTTATTGTTAAACTACATTGCACTTGGTTTTCCAACATGGTATCAGAGCTAAGGTAAAAGATGTTGAAATGTGTAACTAGGTTCGGTCTTCATAATGTTTATTGTAATCATGATCTTATATATTTTATATTAAAGAGAAAATAAATTTATTATTTTCATTCTTGATGCATTGGTTTCATGCTCAAGATAAATTTATTTATAGGTCAAGCACCCATTGAGTGCTTCTAGGTTTGTAATAGAGTTATGAAGTCAAAAGAGTCATTGTCATATACGTAAGACCCCTTTGGGCATCTTGTATTATGTAAAAGAAATTTATTTGAGTCATAAAAGACCCTCCAAGACCTTGTCAACAAGCTGCAACAAGTCGGCATATATCAAAATCAAGTCGGCCTCTTCGATGCAATCAGAGCCTATATATAAGAGGCATTCAACCTCATTTGGAGCACACATCCAACACATATGAAGAAGTAAGAAAAAGAGTTCGATCTTAAAAAGGAAGAAGTCCTAAGGCAAGCAAAGTTCAAGAAGAAAGCTAGATTCGAAGTTTTTGGGTCCCTCTCTCCCTCTCTTAATTGCAACGAAATTCTGAAGTAGTTGGATAAAAATTGTTGGATGACGAAGTTGCTAGAAATTTGATGGAGGACGAAGTTGCTAGAAAGTTGCTGGAGATCAGAGTTGCTGGAAAGTTGTTGGAGGTCAAAGTTGTTGGGGTTCGAACTTGCTGGAAAAAGTTGTTCGGGTCAAAATTATTGGAAAAGTTGTTGGGGTCAAAGTTGTTGGAGAAGCTGTTGGGGTCGAAGTTATCGTTGGAAAGTCAAAGTTTGTTGTTATAAGTTGTGTAAGGAAAGTACATCAAGAAGGAATGTTGACTTGGTATTGGAGGGTTCTTTTTCAAGGGTCTTAGGTCTTGGAAATCATCATTTGAAGATTCTATAAGAAGAGAAGAATTCTTGTGGGTTTTCCTCTCAAGAGGAGAGGTTTTGGCCCTGGCTAACAGCCTACATTTTGTGTCATCTTGTCTCATTGATCTTCATTGTTTGGTAGTTGTTTCATGATAAAGAACACCATAATAATCAAGTGAAAGAAGATGTTAATAACAAGTACCTCAAGTTAAGTTAAAAGAACATCACAAGCAATTATCAAAGTAAGAGAAATCACCTAATCTCGCTGCCCCTTAGATTTCTCAACATGGTATCAGAGCTAACGTAACAAAAGAAGAAGAGGCAGCTTGAAGATCATCCACTTGAAAGAAGGATACATAAGGGTCAAGCAGGAGTACTAACCTCAAGGATCACATCATCACTGGAGAAGAAGACCTCAAGAACCCTACCTCCAATCAAAGTAAGGAAGACTACATATTTGAAGCATCTTGAAGTCTCAACATTCTTCATTTCTACATCCAAAGGAGGCAAGAAGAAGCATAGCCATCATCATCAAAGAAATCAAGATGATCTCCCTCACATTGAAGCAAAGATCACATCTCAAACATCCTTTAAAAAGATCATCAAGGAAACAACATCATCAAGAAGACATCAAGTTGAAGATATCATCATCTAGGAGCATCTTCACTTGACAAGTAAGTATCTTTATATTTATGTTTGAATCTACTATTTGTTGAAAAATGTGTAAACTAGGTTCGGTCTTCATAAATATGAAATATACTTTTCATTCTTGTAAGTTGTATACTATAAAATGAAAGAAAAATCATTATTCTTATTTCGAAGCATGGGTTTCATGCTCAAGGTCTTTTATTTTAAAGGTCAAGCACCCACTGAGTGCTTCTAGGGTCTGTCCAATGTCAAGAAGTCAAAAGATTCATTGTCATATGACGAAGACCCCATCGAGCACATTGTAACTTGCAAAAAGAATTATTTTTGTATCTAACAGTGTCAAAATAACCTCCAAGGTTGGTCCTTTGCTATCGTACTGCTCACTAGCTGCTCCTTAGTCCTTCAAAGGACAACACATCGAGACTCCAGGAGGGTTGCCACCTAACACTACTGCAAGTCACTTCTGCTGCAAGTACACAGGCTGATCCAATCTGCTCTCTAGGTTGGCTGATGCAGGAGCATTCAGCTCAATAATATCATTGTATCTTAGTAAACATAGGGGGTCATGTGTTTTCAAAGAAGTTGGTTTCCTATGTTTTGAATTAATGTAATTATTAAGGTTTTGAGTGATTTTGATGAGAGAAGCTAGAATAGGGATTTAATTAAGTATAGTGAGCCATATTAGTAAATATTCTTGAATGTAGGAGAATATGAGAGAATCAGGATAGTTGAGAGATTGAGAGATTTGAGAATTATTGTAAAACTTAGATTGGAGTTAGTTCATGATTTTGTGGAATTCAGAGGGATCCTTAAGCATAAGTAAGAGATTCAGTGATTTTGTTGAGGAAGGATTATGGATCTAAACCAGGATTGGTTGTAGAATCCTTTATATAAATGTTTAAGCCTAAAAAGGCATAGTCAGGGCTTAGTGGTTAGATTTAGTCAGTAGTCGGAGAGTAGATAGGTTGATATAAGCTAAGCAGGTTAGGAAAAAGAGGCCACTGATTAGAAATAGCCAAGAGACAAGGAATTCTCATTATGGTATCATTCTGTTTATATTTAATTTTTTTATAATATATATATATATATATACAGAGATTCAATTCCTAAACTGTGTAAGTGTGTGGTTTGAGTATTGAATGATAAATTATGTGTGAATCAAAGGTTCTGCATAGTATATGTATGCAGGTGGACTTCGGGCAGAATACAGAAAGAAGTGAGGATGAAGGATCGTGTCATTGAATCTGATTGAAGGATCAAAGTAAAGTTCGGGAGTGATAGTGGTTAAGGAATACGCAGAGCTAAGCTCAGGAGAGAGTTATGTGATAGAACAACGAAAGACCAAAACCCTGAGGGAAGCCGAAACCACAGAAAGACATTGAAGAAACAGCATAAAAACAAAGTAAAGAGAAGGACGGAGAAATGAGGTAATGATGCACAGGAGTCGTTGGATCTAAAGATCAACGAACGAGGCTAAAAGCGATGGGCGACCAAGATTAAGTCGTGCCACATAAGTAAAAGAAATGAACGGTGGAGATTAAATCCAAGTACTTGCGGAAGGTGAAAGGTGGGAATCGATCTAGATCGTCAAATCAACAGATCTGGTAGATTGACGGTGATTAGCAACCATAGAGCGATTGGAGAGTACAGGATGCCTTGATCGTGGTTGAAGGCCCGCACTCGATTTTAACCGTTGATCCCACAGTCAAGGAGTTAAGTTGGCTGATAACCCGCATGCTAGTTGAAGGGCCACAGACCGTAGAATTTGATGGCCTCCGTCATCCAACGGATATCGAGCCATAAAGAGATTGGACTTTAACCTCAAGGGCGGACCCAAACATTTATAGATTAAGGTTTCATAATCCTTATTGGCTCCGTAAGGCCAGTTAAACGTCGTGCAAGTGGTCTGTGTGATATTGTTGTGGACCGTCGGATCAAATGGGTTTTGATCTATACTGCAAGATCACTGAGCAGCTCTGTTGATCGAGAAAGACATCAACCGTCGGATTAAAGGTAAGATCAATGGTGGAGATTCAAGTGATAAGGCTTGGGCCAGAGCAGACCCGAGAAGGTTATAGGTGCAGTTTTATCTTATTTGAAGTCTGGTTGTGTTATCGCATATCACATGCGAGAGGAGTCTTAGGAATGCGATGAAGTCACATGTTGGTGTGATGCGATATTGCGACAGTCTTTGATCTTGTGGACAAAATCAACAGTGGAAAGGGCAATCGCATATCGCAAATCGAGAGCTCTAAATGAAAATTCTATTGAGTCCTTCGAAACTCCATGATCGCGATATATGACGAGTTGGCACGTAGAGTGGGGTTTGGTTAATATGTGCGGGTATAGAATTAACCAGAGTTGTTATAAAGGTTGAAGGGTTGAGTTATAAGGTTCCGCGAAACAAGATTAACTAAAGATCAGACTGGGGTTAGTTATTAACTCGCTCCGCATGAGATTCAATTAAGGGGCCTTAAACCTTAACTTATGAAGATTTGGTTAGGCAGGTCACTGAAATTCTTGGGATAGATGAGATTCTGCGTTTTATATGCATACTGTGGGTATTGCAGGTATTTCCTGCGTCATTTGGTATCAGAGCAAAATTGTCGCTGAAACATTTGATATTAAAGCAACACAAAGAAATTCTGTGTGAAAATTTCTTTGAAAAGAATTTAGAACAGAGTTATGTTTTGAAGGTGTGTATATAGGTGAATGGTGATGAAAGCAGGCAAGAGGAGATCAAATTCTAATCTGACAAACAATAAGCACACAGAGATAAAGTACAGCAGAATATTGGGAGAATTGCAGATGCAAGGGAACAAAGGACAATCTATTCAAAGTGCAGGTGAATGGTAGAACAAGATCGTGCAGAAGTCTTGAAGGTGAGATGGTATGTTTTATTTTAATTTGATTTGAAGATTGGAGAGTGTGTGGCCTTTATATTGATACACGGGTAACACCAAAAGAAGGTGAGAAGATTGCAGCAACCTAGAGTAAGGAGTGCAATTGGTTCCAGAGGAAAGAACCACAGAGATGCTAAAAAAACTGAGCTCAGAGGAGAGAAGCTTAGTGAGGCATATGTAGCAAGAAGGAAACTTGTTACTGCAGAGATATTGTTGCAACTCACAAGAAGATCATAAGGCCAATTCCATAGAGGACATGGGTAGAATTGCTAAGTAATGAAGGAAGTTGATAAGACTTTCTAAGTGAAAGAAGAGGTGGTCAGAACCAAGTACTTCATTGTGATTGAAATACAAGAGGCCAATTGTGTTCTTAGAAGATGTAGATGAGTTGAGGCCTAGAAGGAGCAGAGAGAAGTGCTCAAAAGAGGTTCCAGAGATGGAGAACCAAGGGCTTGCCAAAAGACCAAGTACAGAGGAAAGCTTGGTGAGGTAAGTGGCAGTAGGGAGACTTCTTGTTGCAGAGGCTTTAATGCAGCTCATAGTGAGTGAGTGAAGAACTCATAGAGATGGAGGAGAAAATGACCACTGATAGTCATAGCAGAGATTTTGAGGAAGACCACAGCAGAAGAAAACTGAAGAAGGAGAATCCTAAAGAAAATGGAAAGAGAATGAATCAAGAGGAAATTGACAACGAAATTGCAGAGATGAAAGAACAACTCGATGCATTAAGGAGGATTCTGGAGGAAAGCCAGAGACTAGGTTGGGTATTAAAGAAGAAGCCAGTAAAGTGGCATAAGCTACAGAGAAGGCTACAGCAGAGGCAAGTAAAGTGGTTGATGGGAAAACTTAGAGCAGCTGAGTTGGAAATGGAAGTTTCCATTTGTGAACCAAAACAGGGTGAAGTTCTAGGTGAAGATGAAGAATGGAGATCAGTGAACTATTGGGATAGTTCAGAGCAGCATATTGAAGTGTTTCCAAAGAAAGAAAAGACACTGAGGTCTTATGTTTTTAATTATAATGATTGTTTTGTGAGTGCAGGTTTTGCAGAGAATTGGCAGCCTTATGAAACTGTCATAAAACTTGATAAAAATTACAAGAGTTCAGAGGAGAACTTGGGTCAGCATACTGATGTACTGACAGAGGATGAAGAGTACCTTTTAGAGGATAAGTATTCTAGAGCAGAGTATGATGAAGAATGCCTCTTGAATGAGAAAAATATTGAATTGTTGCAGCAGAAAGAAATTATTGATGAATTGATATTTGGAACTGTTATAAAACAAGGACAATTCCTTGTGGAAGAAGGAGATGAAGATTAGCCTGAAAAGCTGATATGTGAAACGTTAGTTGAGGCTGTTGAGTCGTACATTTTTCAAACTGACAATTGTTGTGTGAATACAGGGATTATAAGTGTTGAACAGGAACTTATTTATGTAGAGATGAGTGAGAAAAAATTGTCTATGGAAGGCAGTCTGATTGAATCGTTGGGCAATAGTGACCATGTAAAGAATGAAGCTGGAAATGAAGAGCATTGTAATAAAACACTTTCTAAATGTAAAGAGGAAATTGAATTGCTGGGGACTTTGCTAGGAGAACGTGGCAATAGAAAAGAAGTGGTTACAACAGTACTTAACAGTAGCAAAGGGTCTTTAAAAGACATGGAGACAGAAGAGTGTTTTGGTTCACAAACCAATAGTTTGTTTGTAGGAACAACGAATAGAATGAATGAGTGTGATGTTGTGATTGAAGATAGTGAAGAGAGGTTATTTGGAGATGAAATGGAAGTTCAGAAGCAACAAGAGGGTAAGGATGTAAGGGTGGCAGTAAGGAACCAGACAACTACAAAGTGAAGGTAACCAACAGAAGATTAAAGGCAAATTTAAAGAAGAGACTATGTTAGCTGAAAACATAGTAAAGGATCATCATTCCATCATGATGATAGGCATAGTGGAGATAACTAGGGAAGCTGTTGAGGCAGTCAATAAAGAAGAACGACTAAAATCTCATCAAAGGATCAGTGAATGGGAGTAAGAATTGGAGCTACTGGAGAAATGGCTAAAAGCACTAGTAGGGAAGAAAGGACCTGATGAAGATTGCCAAGGATATGCAAGAGAGGAAGAGGAAGGAGTCCAGCAAAGAAGTGAGTTGGACATAGAAATTTTGAATTGATAATGGATTTGATGAGAAAAGAGTCTCAAAGGGAGAAGACAACAGAAAGAAAGCAAAGCAGCAACAAGAAAAAGTAAACAGCAGACTGTGAGAGCATAGCTAGTGGGGCAATGCAGCATAAAGTGTGGAGACCTGGAGAACAACAACAAACAACAGAAGCAACCAAGGACAGACTACAGAACAAAGTATGGGATCCAGGAGGACACAAATCAAAAGCACATGATCAGGAGACCATGATTATTTTCAACCTTGAGAGTCTGATGCAGGAGCATTCAGCTCAATAATATCATTGTCTCTTAGTAGACATAGGGGGTCTTGTGTTTTCAAGGAAGTTGGTTTCCTATGGTTTGATTTAATGTAATTATTAAAGTTTTGAGTGATTTTAATGAGAGAAGCTAGAATAGGGATTTAATTAAGTATAGTCAAGCATAATAGTAAATATTCTCGAATGTAGGAGAACACGAGAGAATCAGGATAATTGAGAGTTTGAGAGATTTGAGGATTAATTGTAAAACTTAGATTAGGAGTTAGTTCATGATTTTGTGGATTAGAGAGGATCCTTAGAGATAAGGAAGAGATTTCAGGATTTTGTTGAGAAGATTATGGATCTAAACCAAGAATTGGTTGTAGAATCCTTTTATATAAATGTAAGCCTAAAAGGCATAGTCAGGAGTTAGTTGGTTAGCTAGTTAGTCGGTCGGGTCGAGAGTTAGATAGGTTTGACTGTAAGCCTATGGCAAGTAGGAAAACAAAGGCCACTAATTAGAAAATCAAGCCAAAGAAACAGAGAGTCTCATTATGTAATCATTTGTTTATATATATAAATATATATATATATATAGACAGAGATTCAATTCCTAAATTGTGTAAGTGTGTGTTTTGAGTATTGAATGATAAATTATGTGTGAATCAGAGGTTTTGCATAGTATATGTATGCAGGTGGAGTTTGGGCAGAATATAGAAAGAAGTGAGGATGAAGGATCGTGTCGTTGAATCCAATTGAAGGATCAAAGTAAAGTTCGAGAGTGACAGTGGTTAAGGAATACGCAGAGCTAAGCTCAGGAAAGAGTTATGTGACCGAACAATGAAAGACCAGAACCCTAAGGGAAGCCGAAACCACAGAACGACATTGAAGAAACAACATAAAAACAAAGTAAAGAGAAGGACGGAGAAATGAGGTAACGATGCACATGAGTCGTTGGATCTAAATATCAATGAACGAGGTTGAAAGCGATGGGCAACCAGGATTAAGTCGTGCCACATAAGTAAAAGAATGAACGACGGAGATTAAATCCAAGTACTTGCGGAAGGTGAAAGGTAGGAATCAATCTGGATCGTCAGATCGACAGATCTAGTAGATCGACGGTGATTAGCAACCGCAACGGGGGTAGGAGAGTACAGGATGCCTTGATTGTGGTTGAAGGCCTGCACTCGATTTTAACCGTCAATCCCACAATCAACGCTGACTGTAAGCCTATGGCAGGTAGGAAAACACAGGCTACTGATTAGAAAATCAAGCCAGAGAGACAGAGAGTCTCATTATGTAATCATTTGTTTATATATATATATATATATAAAGATTCAATTCCTAAACTGTATAAGTGTGTGGTTTGATTATTGAATGATAAATTATGTGTGAATCAGAGGTTCTGCATAGCATATGTATGCAGGTGGAGTTCAGGCAGAATATAGAAAGAAGTGAGGATGAAAGATCGTGTCGTTGAATCGGATTGAAGGATCAAAGTAAAGTTCGGGACTGACAATGGTTAAGGAATATGCAGAGCTAAGCTCAGGAGAGAGTTATGTGATAGAACAGCAAAAGACCAAATCTTGAGGGAAGCCGAAACCACAAAAAGACATTGAAGAAACAGCATAAAAACAAAGTAAAGAGAAGGACGGAGAAATGAGGTAACGATGCACAGGAGTCGTTGGATCTAAAGATCAACGAACAAGGTTGAAAACGATGGGCGACCAGGATTAAGTCGTGCCACATAAGTAAAAGAAATGAATGGTGGAGATTAAATCCAAGTACTTGCGGAAGGTGAAAGGTGGGAATCGATCTGGATCGTCAGATCGACAGATCTGGTAGATCGACGGTGATTAGCAACCACAGAGGGGTTGGAGAGTATGGGATGCATTGATCGTGGTTGAAGGCCCGCACTCGATTTTAACCGTCAATCCCACAGTCAACGCTTACGTCACAGTCAACTGCAAGGTTAAGTTGGTTGATAACCCGCGTGCTAGTTGAAGGGCCGCAGACTGTAGAATTTGATGGCCTCCGTCATCCAACGGATATCGGGCCATAAAGAGATCAAACTTTAACTTCAAGGGCGGACCCGAACATTTATAGATTAAGGCTTTATAATCCTTATCGGCTTCGTAAGGCCAGTTAAACGTCGTGCAAGTGGTCTGTGTGATATCATTGTGGACTGTCGAATCAAATGGGTTTTGATCTACGATGCAGGATCACCGAGCAGCTCTGTTGATCGGGAAAGACATCAACCGCCGAATTAAAGGTAAAATCGATGATGGAGATTGCAATGATAAGGCTTGGGCCAGAGCAGACCCGAGAAGGTTATAGGTGCGGTTTTATTTTATTTGAAGTCCGGTTGTGTTATCGCATATCGCATGCGAGAGGAGTCTTAAGAATGCGATGAAGTCACATGTTGGTGTGATGCGATATTGCGACAGCCGTTGATCTGGTGGACGAAATCAATGGTGGAAAGGGCAATCGCATATCGCAAATCGAGAGTTCTGAATGCAAATTCTATTGAGTCCTTCGAAACTCCGCAATTGCGATATATGACGAGTTGGTACGTAGAGTGGGGTTTGGTTAATATGTGCGGGTATAGAATTAACCAGAGTTGTTATAAAGGTTGAAGGGTGGAGTTATAAGGTTCTGCGAAACAGGATTAACTAAGGATTAGACTGGGGTTAGTTATTAACTCGTTCCGCATGAGATTCAATTAAGGGGCCTTAAACCTTAACTTATGAAGATTTGGTTAGGCAGGTCATTGAAATTCCTACGATAGATGAGATTCTGCATTTTATATGCATAATGTGGGTATTGCAAGTTTTTCCTGCGTCACTGGCCAATACCTGAGCTCCAATCTACCTTCTAGTAGCCTCTTTCATCCATCAAAGAGCTACTCATAGGGCTCCAAACTTCACCCAATCTTCAGTTATCTTTGTCACTTCAAGATAACTTGTCTAAGGCTACGTTGGGTAGCCAACACGCTACCCTCCACCAAACCAATGGCACCCAATTCTTCATTACAAGATTTGCACCTATGAAGGCTCCCGATCACCAAATCAAGCCTCCAAATTGGCTCCCACAGGCTGCTACAATAATCGATCCAAAACAGGTCATAAACGATGACCCAACATAAGGCACAAGTTGTTGCTCCAAGTCTTCTTTGTTGTTGTTATGACAGTGACTGGTTAGGGCATCATAGGCACATTGCAACAACCCTAAACAAGCACCCAGACAGCCCTTAATCTCTGCGGCCCTACTAAGGAAGAGTCCTCCACATACGTACTGTTGTTTTGGGCACAAATCTGCCCCAAAACCTCTCCACATTGCCCTTATTTTGAAGTGGTTAAGCCTCCGGCCTACCACAATCCTTGTTGTCACCTACAACCCACCCAAAACAAAGTTCCCTTACCTTGTTTGTTTCCCAACAAACTTGCCTTTGACCTGCATTTAGCCCTTGACACACTCGGCCTTCCTGTAATAGCAACCAGCCCTTAAAGTAGACCCTAGAGGGCTCCACATTGCCTTATTTTCCTTGTTGAAGTTGCCTCCTTCCTGCGGCCTCAACAAAAATTTATTTGCACCCTCGATCGAGTTCCTTAGCTCCTCAACACTACTTTTATGTTTCACTTGTTGGATGCCTAAAGTGTGCTCCAACACCTTCTATTTATACACCAATAGAAGGGCTCCTCCAATGTCATTCTTAGGTTGTCCAACTTGTCAAGAGGCCTATTTGACACAAGCCGACCTTGACACTTAGGGTGCAAGCCCACTCATGACCTTCAAAAATTCATATCTCCATTTCTACAACTCGAAATCGGATGATTCTCGTTGCGTTAGATTCGTCTCGCCAAGAGTTGTCATCCTCATCCATCACATGTCGAAATGTGCTCGTGGTTTTGGCTCAAATCCCGATGGGTGAAAAAACCCTACCTTGGGTTCCAAGCCCGCAAGTGACTCTTGTGGCACTTTGCCCTCCAATCCCCGAACCTTAGGGCTTGGAGTACCTCCCAAGCTACTCAAAAATCAACATGGGTTTCATGCTTGGGTCAAATGTATAGGTCAAGCCTCCATTGTAGGCTTTAGGTTATTGTTAAAGTCAATTTGTGAAGACTCCTCCATCCATCGAAGTCTCCTTCTTGTTGAAAGAATCTCCATCAAGTCGGCTTCCACAAAGTGATCACATGTCGGCCTTTATATACACAACTATTCAAATGCTCATGTCGGCTCAATTATATTGGACAACCACTATATATACAAGCACTGGATCTTCACATAATAACATAACACAAGTTCACATTGCAAAGAACGAGTTTCGGTGATATGGCACAGATTACTAGCTCAGATCTCAAAGAAGATTGTGGTGAAGTTTGGGTGATCTCAGTGGAAAACTCTCGGTGATATCAGAGATAATTTCGTGACATTCTCGACATATAGAATACAAATTACAGCGGAGACAGTTCAGTGATGTATCACAGTGACTCGGTGTTATTTTTGTATCACAGTTTCGGTGCTACCTTGGTTTCGATGCTACTACAGTGATCACGTTTCGGTAATATTACAGTGATATATTTCGGTGCTATCTCATTGCTACCACAGTGAATATCTCAGTGATGTAGACTTGGTTCCTCAGTATCTCGATGCTATCTTATTGTTATCACAATGATAAGTTCAGTGTCATTGCAAGGATCAAAGTATGAAGAAGAATGACAAGGTTGACTTGATGGATAGAGGTAATCTCGAGTCTAAGTTGCAAGGGTCTTGGTCGTCTCATCTTGAATCTACAGAAGGAAGAATTCTGACTGGGTTTTCCCCTAGAGTAGGGTTTTGCCCTGGCGGTGTGCCTAAATCTTGTGTACTCTTTTATTTGTTGCTTGGCATTAGCCTTGGTGATAAGATAAGAAAAGATAAATCGAAAGAATTAATAATAATAATGAAAACATCACAAGATAATGTCATTAATAAGAGAAATCATTTAACTTCCACCTCTGTGGATTTCTCAACATGGTATCGGAGCTATGGTCAAGGTCAGAGGCAGTTTGAAGAACATTTATACATCTTAGAAGCACTCTATATGAAGTGTTTGCATTTGTCTTAAACATCATGAAAGTTAAAACAAGATCCCTTAAGGTGACAACAGTGATATTTCAGTGCTCCCACAGAGAGAGATTTTTGGTACCTACATAGTGAGACAATTCGGATCCTTTCAAACAATGGGTTCTTAGTATTTTGGTGAAGATACAATCTCAGTATTTCGATGGAGGCACAGTCCAAGTAATTCGATGGAGGCACATTCTAAGTATTTCGGTCTAACACATAGTATTTCAGTGATGGCACAGTTTAATGAAGATACCACTTCGCTATATATTACAGAGATGATTTCAGTGACCAAAGAAGCTTGCATAATAACACAGAAGAAGAAGTTTGATACCTTTGAAATGAAGCTCGAATGAAGTTCAGATATCACAGTAAGGTAATACGAATTAGGGTTCGATGTCACAACAATAAAGGTCTCAATGCCCAATACAGTTTCGATGCTACTTTTGTCCCGATGTAATTACAGTGATGAGGGTTCACAACGGTGAGAAAGATTCAGTGTCTTCACAACAAGAAGGTCTAGGTGTCACCACAAAAAATGAAGTCTCGGTGTTATAACTATGATGAGGTCTCAGTACTATCATAGTGGTAGGATCTCAATCTCGGTGACATTACAGTGATGATGTATCGGTGCAAACTTAGTGATAAGAATTCAGTTACATGGATCTTGGTATGCAAACACTGCGAAAGGAGGATTTGATCTGAATTTTGTCCTATGAAAGAATAAAATTCAAATCTTGTGCGAGCTCAAGTAAAAGGTACCAGATCTAGGAATTCCAATAAATATTATCAAGATGCACATGCTAGTCTAATAAGTCATCAAATCAAAGGTATGAAATCACAAGGTACATAAGGTACATAAGACTCCTCCATCCATCGAAGTCTCCTTGTTGTTGAAAGAATCTCCATCAAGTCAGCTTCCACAAAGTGATCACAAGTTGACCTATATATACACAACTATTCAAATGCTCATGTCAACTTAATTATATTGGACAACCACTATATATACAAGCACTGGATCTTCGCATAATAACATAACACAAGTTCGCATTTCAGAGAACAAGTTTCGGTGATATGAAACAGATTACTACCTCGGATCTCAGAGAAGGCTGCGGTGACGTTTGAGTGATCTCAATGGAAAACTCTCCGTATATTCTCAGATAATTTCATGACATTCTCAGCATATAGAATACAGAGTACAGTGGAGACAGTTCAGTGATGTATCACAGTGACTCGATGCTATTTATGTATCACAATTTCGGTGCTACCTTGGTTTCGGTGCTACTACAGTGATCGCATTTCGATGATATTATAGTGCTGTATTTCGGTGTTATCTCATTGCTACCACAGTGAATATCTCGGTGATGTAGACTCATTCTTCGGTATCTCAATGCTATCTTATTGTTATCACAATGATAAGTTCAGTGTCATTGTAAGGATCAAAGTATGAAGAAGAATGACAAGGTTGACTTGATGGATGGAGGTAGTCTCGAGTCCAAGCTATAAGGGTCTTGGTCGTCTCATCTTGAATCTACTAAAGGAAGAATTTTGACTGGGTTTTCCCCTAGAGTGGGATTTTGCCCTGGCAGTGTGCCTGCCAATGTTGCACGAAGCGGGAGCGAAGCGGAAGCGCGAAGCGGAAGCGCGGAGCGCGGAAGCGTCATTTTCCAAAAATCTAGGTGGCGAAGCGTCCGCGGAAGCGTCTGCTATATATATATATTTTTTTATATTTTTTTGCATTTATACTCAAAACAAACAT
>APFE031254920.1:0-34814 GCA_000404065.3 Pinus taeda | reverse complement strand
CTTCGAGTCGCGCTTCGGGCTTAGGATCCGGGGGGGGGGGGCGATTCCTGCAACTATGGTGCCTGCATCTTATGTACTCTTTTATTTGTTTCTTGGCATTAGTCTTGATGATAAGAAAAGTTAAATCGAAAGAACTAATAATAATAACGAAAACATCACAAGATAACGTCATTAATAAGAGAAATCATTTCATTGACACCTCTATGGATTTCTCAACATGAAAAATTCAATTTGCACATAGAAAATATATTATTTTAATGTTGGACCAAGTCATATCAAAAAGTACAAGTCGGCCTGGAAGAGGAAATTCATCCACTACAACCACATATAAATACACCTAAGGTAACATCATTTGGAGGTACCACTGTGGGGTAGGAAAATTCTCTCTACGAATAGAGACAATCCCTCTAGCCCAGGGGAGAGGGTCTAGCCACAAACAAGACAATATGACATAAGTTCCCTTAGATTGAGAATGGATAAGATCCTACCTCTTGTATCGCTAATCCTTGTTTGATGAAGTCCTTGTGTCTTTGCTCCAGCGATCAGCTCCTTAATGTCGATCAAGCACCTGAAACAAATAGACAAGAAACCAAAGCACACATAATAGCATACAATAGATTCAACTTACTTAAGAGGCTAAAAAGTCTTGAGCTACCAAATACCATATGCAATTGATATAGGAAACAAAATATCAGTTGTATTATTATTATGACAAAAAGAAAAGTACAACCTTCACCTTAGCATTGCAGGGCTCCTTCGACGTGTCCGGGTTCTAACACCACTGTTAGCATCTCATGATTCACCTCAAGACAATGGAAGTTCAAGGCTTCTTCCTCTTTGCTCCAAACCAAACAAACTACAAAATTATTCTCCCTTTACAAATGGAAACTAGAAGGCTAAAGCTATCAAGATTTTGCTGCTAATTCAAGCTCCTTCATTAGCTAGTTGAGATTGGAAAAGGGGAAGTTTATATAGCTTGAGAGAGGGGACATGGATCGTCTTATGATGGGAGAGGTCTTATCTCTTTTGGTTTGTTCCATTTTAATAGGGGAAAAGAGCCCAAATAGTCTCTCTCGGCTCTATCTCGCCTAACCATTTACTAGACTTCCATTCACGAAGCTTCTAGACCTGGAAGCTTCGACTCCATTTTTAAAAACTTTCCAAAAGATGATTGGCGTGAGTAATGGATGGATATCAGCGTCGATCGACGCTAGGCTCAATGTTAAACTCTGCAAAATGACGCAGGGAAGAAACTGAGGGATAGCGCCAGCCTTTAAAACTGGGTTTGAAGGAATATTCTTTGGAAATGATTAAGAAGGAAATGTTCTGCAGATGAAGAGTGGTGTAAAGGCATGCTCTTCATGATGGGAAAACATATGAGGTTCGTTATAGAGGTCCTCCAGGATCGACGAACGGGGACGTATAGGAAGAGTGACAAAATGTTGTGTAACAGATGCCCCCTAAAGTGTGAAGGTCGAACAAGAGTGGGGTGAAATGCTTTACAAGTAGATGCATGGAACCGGAAACTGTCGTCGGAAAACCTGCAAGCAAGCATAGATATGTACATCACTGAAATCTCTGATAAAAGATACATGAATAGTGGTATGGATGCAGCCATCCAGTAAAAACGATCATATCTAACCCAAGGTATGATCGCAGCCATCCAATAATTAGAAGGATCACATGTAACAGACTCATGGTATGGTTGCAACCATCCATCTGAAAGAGACATGTATATAAGCATGAACATGTCACTTCGCCTCGCAACATGGACTTTTGTAATCCGAGCCCAGGGTCTTGCGCTCCAAGATGACCCGATCAAAGTACAAATTTTGACATGTGAATAGATATGTCGAAGTCGAACATGCTAGAAAGTCGCTTGATTATCGGTCAACGACGTGAACCATTAACAAGCGCGAGAGAAACCACCAATAATGACAATGGCTCTCAAGGTACCAACAGCACAATTCACGGAGTGTGAATAAGAAACTGAAGTCGAACACCTGTGAAGTCACTCAATCGAAAGCCAATGATGAGAACCTGTCGTCGAGTGCGAAGAACTTGCCATTAGGGCATGCAAGCTCTAAGGTACTGGAAGGGAGTCTCTCGGCCAACTTCCCAGATAATGAGCTGAAGTCGACAGGAAATGACCTTGTCGAAGGAGGCAATGATGTATCCCACATCATCGACGCAAGACAAGGGAATGCGATGATTATGGATGATATAGAGAATCAGGAATGAGTGTAAACTGCAAAAGGATTAACTCTTGAACATATCAGCGATACGACTCCGGAGTTTGGTAACTTTTTGGATCCATAGGATCGAGGATCATGATGACGTGGCAAAGATCAAATGGAAAGGCAAAAAGTGGATGACCCAAACCCAAGAATGTCAACGATGAAGTGAGGATATCCCAACCCGACACGAAGCAGAAGAGTATCATGTCCAAGAGTGACAAGTTGCCGACACAACTGGTAAAAATTTTTCATTTTCCCCCACCATTTCTGGCAGGTACCCCAATTATTTTTTATCACAAGCTTGAAGGGGATAGCATATGCTCGTAATATAAATCCATCCTTCAGATGGATCCGACCTAGTAAGACTAAAGAACCCTAGGAAGGAGAAGCTCACGTCCGTCATGGTGACGAATCCGATGTCGTTTAATCTTTTAACAGGTCCGACAAAGGAAAAACTCGGTATCTTCTTCATGTTTAGAGAGTTTGAAAAAGACACGAAAAAGAAAACTCCAAAAGATCCATTTTTGTAAAGTCGTCTCTCAAGCCCGAAAAGGTAGAAAACAATACTCGAGAGAACCTCTTGGCCATGTCAACCAAGGAGTACCTTTTTCGTAAACAGTTTATCCCAACCCGAAAAAGGGGTAAATGTATATTGGGTAAATGAATTTTTGGAACCGTTTACGAGGTCAAAATGACAAGAGCTCGGCAATGTTTTCGTGTTTTGAGAGTCGAAAAAGAGCTTAAAGCAGACTCCCCGTTTTTATTTACTTTAAAGAGTCAAAAAGGGAAAAATACTCTACAATCTTTTCATTTCTATTTTTTACGAGTCGGGGAAAGAGCTTAAACAAAACTCCAATTTTGCATCATCATTGGCAAACCATCACTTGTCGTTGCACAAGAAGCAAACGTATTATCCGTTTCTAAGGAAAAATGGCGAAAAAAATGCTTTTAAAACCCTAAAATACTGTCAAAAGTTTATAAAAAGGGAAAAAGTAAAACATTTACTTCATTTACCTCGTTTGAACAGTTTTTACCCACTTGTGCCCTAGATCTTCAGGAGCGGATTGTTGCGGATCCATGAAGTCGATCGTCGAATAGTTTGTTGCAGGTAAGAGTCGTGGCCCTACTCTTTGCATTGATATATAGTTTTGGTCATTTAACTGTCTGTTTAGGGGATTTGATGAGCTTTTTGCAACAAAAAAATCGTCGGCAGTCGACGCGGGATCTAGGCATGGGATCATGCCAATCGTCGGCTTTTAACACGGGGTTTTGCGCCGTCAGCACACCTATTTTAAAAATAGTCGTGCAACGCAGAAAACCAAATTTTTTCAATTTTTGCCCAATTTTAATGCTTTAAATCAGAAATTTCCCTTTCAAAGACTGATGCTAAGTTAAATGTGGGGTGTTTGCAGGGAAATCAAGGCAAGAAAATGGTGATTGAGTGGAAAGAACGTGAACACGAAAGAATAGACCAACTGGCCTTGGATGATCCAAATTGTCTTGACGCATTGAGGAATTGTGGGCTCCTCAAGTTCTTCCTAACACTAGGGCTACGGGCCAAACCCAAACTACTGCAATACCTGATCAGTATGTGGGACATTGGACGAGGTATTTGTGATTCATGATCAAGAGCTGGAGTTGGGGACTTCATACATTTACTTTATTACCAGACTGTCCCGCAGAGGGGAACCAGTCCAACTGTATGGAGGCAGGGCTATTGGGGCGAGTGTGAACATGCTCCTTACCCAACATTGTCCACAAGCTTTGAAATCTACAAGCGGCAAGAGTGACACTATGACAATAAATGATCTTGTATTGAAGGTGATGCTCTTGACCATTAACCGAGTAGCTGGGACTCAAGCACTACATGAGTCCAACAAATCGCGCTTTCAGTATGCTGTGGACTGCATGGTGCCCACTGTCTTCAACTGGGTGGAAGCCATGAAAGTGAACATGAAGCGACAATTATCCAAATGCAAAGCAAGGAATCTGAGGCAATTTGGATATGGCTCTGTCCTGGTGACTTTCTTCTTGGAACGAATCCCACTGTTCCATTACCAACTGGCGGAGGTGAACCCCCCGGTGCCACGAGATCTAAGGATGGTTCGATGGAGCAATCTGATGCCCAAAACTGGAGGGGGCCAACAAATGTCCTACAAGCCTGTGTTCTTTGTCTAGCTGAGGCGACAACTAATCACTGTGGAGGATTGGCCGTATAGCGAGACTGACTTC
This sequence comes from Pinus taeda, assembly GCA_000404065.3. NCBI lineage: Eukaryota > Viridiplantae > Streptophyta > Pinopsida > Pinales > Pinaceae > Pinus > Pinus taeda. The sequence continues at coordinate 30,345 of APFE031254920.1, read as the reverse complement.
TGCGGTGATCATGACATGCCACTCCCAGAGGGAGAAGACTTTGATGATGGAGGTGAGAAAAACAATTTTTCTTTTAATTTTTTTATCATTTTTGAAATATATGTATTCGTGACACCTTGCCTTTGTAATTGCAGATGTTGGACCAGAGAGACCAGTCGGGATGTCCCCAATAACTAGACGCCTGGCTCGGGAATTCGAGGTCGCTCCCTATCAGGGAAGAGTTGACAATGAAGAGGAGATTGCTCGCAATCTAGATAACCTGACGAGAGGAATCCCAGAGTATGCATGGATGGAGGACATTCCTCGCCGTTATCAGCGGCACACCGTGAGAGTGTCAAATCGAATCCATCGATTACTGGCTCATGTAGTGCAAGCAGTAACATGCTATCATGAGCATCACGCAGAGTAGTCCATAGTTAGCATTTACAGTTTTGAGGCCTGCGAACCACGGATGTACTTGGAACACATATTATTTTTTGGATTTTGATGTATTATACTATCGACATATATATGCTATATTTCTTGTTTGTTGATTTGCGGTAGCATCAGATGTGCTCTAGCCACGAAATTTGGTGGAGAGATTGGGGCACATGAGATATCCAATACCCAGAAAGGGTTTGGGCAAATTCTAAACAGATCAGGAGATATTAAAATAATTAATATTTTTAATGGAGTCCCTAAGTCTAAACTTAGGGAAAATAAAATATTAATGTGTATTAATATGAATCTATGTTAGAGTGGTCCAAAAGACATGGATCAAGCCAGATCTAATATTAGTCGTTGATTAGGGACTTAATCTCGGCCCTTGATATGTCAACTGGAAAAGTATACGAGGCTTGAGGGTCACTAGGAGAAGAAACCAGAGTGATCAGTCATTCTATTCTCTAAAGTGGGGTTTGCTAAGAGAAATAGAATCAGTGATCGGAGAGCAGCTGAGGGGCATTGAGTACAGAGAGACAGAGAGGCAGAGATAGTGTTGGGCAAGCAGCAGAGCAGCCAGAGAGAGTGACGCAGGAGCAGCCAGTGTTCATGCAGGGCCACGCAGAGGCAGCTAAGTGTTGCGCAGAGCACCAAAGAGGCCAGCGTAGCTGACGTAGAGGCTCAAAGAGCGAACGCAAGGCCTCCTGGGGCTGATGCAAGCCAAGATAGGCTGAGGCAGGGCCAACGCTGGGCTAGGAGAGGGTGACATGGTCCAGATTGGGCAGACGCTGAGGTTTCTGGGGCAGATTGGTGCTGAGTAGCTGCCAGAAGGATTATCCGGGGTTTCAGCCAGTAGATTTGTCAGAAACCGAGAGGTATTACTGCTAAGGAAATTCTCTGTTGGGTAGGCCAGTTTCGGCACCCAAATTGTACTCTGATATTGCTTAATAAGAAAACCCTTAGATAGTTGCACCGGTTTTCCCACATTGGGTTTTTCCGAGGACATTAGTTCAAAAATAATGGTGTCATATGGTGTGTTTGTTTCTGTTTCTTTTCAGTTGTTGATATGTAATATGTTGAGCATGCACTAGTGTTTATTTTCAATATTTACATTGTAAATAACTTATTAAAGAAAATAACAAATAGGTAGGAATAAATTAGATAAAGTGCATGGAGGGTTTCTAACTAAGTAAACTTAGAAACTTCAACATGGTATCAGAGGGAGGTTACAGATCACAGGAGAACTAAAAGACATCAGCCAAGCAGAGCAATAGTAGCAAAAAACAGTTGTCCCAAGGTGACAGAAGTTGTTTCTAACAGCACAGAAGCAAAGGAGTGTGACGCAGAGCCAGCCAGGGCCACGCAGTGGTAGACGGGAGTTGCACAGAGCCTCAGAGAGGCCAGCATTGCTGACACAGAGGGCCAGAGGTTTGACGCAGGGCTGAAGCAAACCCATCCGGGGTGACGCAGGGCTACCGTGAGGTAGAGAGGGGCTAACGCAGTCCACAGAGAGGCAGTTGCTAAGGTTTAGAAGGCTGCAGGGATATTGCAGAGTGGAGCTAGTGAGGTACTGTAGTGCAGTTGCACAAGACGATCAGAGCAGGGGGCATCTCGACAAGCGGTAGAAGGATTTCTAGGAGGGAAATCAAGACTCAGAGAGAGTCCAGAAGAGAACTTCCAAATGGGAAGTAGAGACTCAGAGGAGTCAAATAGAGACCTTACAGGAGGGAAGTAGAGGAGCATCATGGCACTACATGGAGTAAGAGACCAGGATAGACTGGACAGAGCATCGAACTTCGCAATCTGGAAGGCCATAATCTTATCCATACTTGATAAGAATCATGTCAAGAACTTCACCTTAAAGGTAATAGTTGTCCCAGTCGACCCCAGTGACAATGATAGGTACGAGGAGGCGATGGCAAGGGCCAAAAGCATTATCCTTGACGAGGTCAAGGATCATGTAGTACCACACATAGCCGAGAAGAAAACAACATTTGAGATGTGGGAGGCTCTCAGGAAGCTGTCCCAGCATACTTCTGTGTAGAGAAGAATGCTACTCAAGAATCAGATGAGGTCGTATCAGATGAAGAAGGGACAATCGATTGACACCTTCCTCGAAGGACTGAATGAGATCCGAGATCAGTTGACTGCTATAGGGGCGACACCGAATCAGGAGCTAATGGTGAGGATAGCCCTGAATGTTGTCTCAGAAGACTGGGAAGTGTTTGTCCAAAGTATACACTTCCACCTTGGGTTGAGATGTGGGAAGCTCTTCACCAAGAAGAGATTAGACGGTAGTCGAAAACAGGTAGCAACAGCAAAGGGATCAAAGTCAAGTAGGAGGAGGAAGATGTGGCCCTAGCATCTGAGGGAAAGCAGGAAATGCGGAACACAAAGGATCTCTCCAAGGTCAAGTGCTTCCACTGTGGGGAGCTAGGTGATTATGCGACCCAGTGTCCAAGGAAGAAGAGTAAGGGAGAGTCTTCCGAGACTAAGGCAACACCAGCATGGGCAGAGAACGAAGTTTTGGCAGATGATGATTGTGCCATAAGTGCACATGCACCACTTGAGCAGAAGTGGGGAGACATCGAGCTGTAGTCAGGTGGACTACAGGCGATGAGGAGGAGGATCCTTGAGGTACCCAGCCTCTTGGATTAGACCTTGCTACCAGAGCCCCGTCGAGGAGTAGTAGCACTGGCTGAGTGGGTAGAGACAGATGCAGATGGAGCGATAGAGAGAGCTACAGTGCAACAGTCCCGAGACAAAACGGAACTAGCAAGTTGTAGCAATGCGAGAGGCACATGAGTGTTGCACCAGTGCAGGAAGGCACAGAAAAGTGTGCAACGGTGTGAGATGCAAGGAGTTGTTGCAGCAACGCAGAGGTTAGAGAGGGGAGCACTTGTCAGCGACAGAGGGAGCTTCAGCATCAGTGGGTGTCTCTAGCCCAACAGGGAGGTCAGTTGGGAGATCAGTTACTTACTTCTCAATAACTGAAGGTGGGCAGCATGACGAGAGGAGGTGCAGTGCAGATGTAGTGCTGGGAGAAAGGGCCAACAACGGCACGGATGCAGAGGGAGTTGTCATACAGATGCAGCAGTGGCAGTGGCAGAACCATGAGTAGCAGTACAGGATACAATAGTGTAGAGGATGTTGGGCAGGAAGGCCTAGCATCCGCACAGGTACCAATGTTGAATGATCAAAGTAATACTCAGTGAGGAGTATTGCTAGAGCACAGTCCTCACTAAGAGGGAGTGTTGATTTGGGGTAGCATTGGATGTGCTCTAGCCACGAACTTTGGTGGAGAGGTTGGGGCACATGAGATCTCCAATACCCAGAAAGGGTTTGGGCAGATTCTAAACAGATCAGGAGATATTAAAATAATTAATATTTTTAATGGAGTCCCTAAGTCTACTCCAATACCCAAAAAGGGTTTGGGCAGATTCTAAATAGATCAGGAGATATTAAAATAATTAATATTTTTAATGAAGTCCCTAAGTTTAAACTTATGGAAAATAAAATATTAATGTGTATTAATATGAATCTGTGTTAGAGTGGTCCAAAAGACATGGATCAAGCCAGATCTAATCTTAGTCATTGATTAGGGACTTAATCTCGGTCATTGATATGTCAACAAGAAAAGTATAAGAGAAGGCTTGAGGGTCACTTGGAGAAGAAACCAGAGTGATCAGTCATTCTATTCTCTAGAGCAGGGTTTGCTAAGAGAGATAGAATCAGTGATCGGATAGCAGCTGAGGGGCATTGAGTATAGAGAGACAGAGAGGCAGAGATAGTGTCGAGAGAGCAGGAGAGCAGCCAGAGAGAGTGACGAAGGAGCAGCCAGTGTTCATGCAAGGCCACGCAGAGGCGGCTAAGTGTTGCGCAGAGCACCAGAGAGACTAGCGTAGCTGACGCAAAGGCTCAAGGAGTTGATGCAGGGCATCCTAGGGCTGACGCAGGGCCAACACTGGGCTAGGAGAGGCTAACGCAGTCCAGATTGGGCAGACGCTGAGGTTTCTAGGGCAGATTGGTGCTAAGTAGCTGCCGGAAGGATTATCCGGGGTTTCAACCAGTAGATTTGTCAAAAACCGAGAGGTATAACTGCTAAGGAAATTCTTTGTTGGGTAGGCCAGTTTCGGCACCCAAATTGTACTCTGATATTGCTTAATAAAAAAACCCTCAGATAGCTACACCGGTTTTCCCACATTGGGTTTTTCCGGGGACATTATTCCAAAAGTAATGGTGTCATATGGTGTGTTTGTTTCTGTTTCTTTTTAGTTGTTGATCTGTAATATGTTGAGCATGCACTAGTGTTTATTTTCAGCATTTACATTGTAAATAACTTGTTAAGGAAAATAACAAGTAGGTGGGAATAAATCGGATAAAGTGCATGGAGGGTTTCTAACTAAGTAAACTTAGAAGCTTCAACATTGTATACTATGACACAATGTTTTTCACATAATGCGTAAATGTTTGTCTAAAACATAATTAGCCAATGCATCTGTTAATGTATTCATATGACTAGGAAAGTGATGATATGTGATATAATCAAAATTTCTTTCCAAGAGACAAATACGCAAATACATTCTCAATAATTGAGAGTTTCTGACAGAATATTTCCCATTGAGATGAAGAACAACAAGTTGCAAATCAAGGTTTAAACCATTTCTCGAATGTCAAGAGCAATAACTTCTGACAAGAGTTCGAGAACTGTGCTATATTCAGCAATGTTATTAGTTGTTGGACCCAAACAAATACCATGAAGATCAATCAACTCACCATGAGGGTCATAAATAACCCATGCCGCAGATGATAAATTTCAGGTACTACGACAAGCACCATCAGGGAGACCAACATAAGGAGTCACAGACATCTACAAACTAGGTGAAGACATAATAAGCAGGAAAGTTGCTTGAAAAAACACACCAAACCACACTGCACAAAAATGAATAACACACTTATGTACAAAAGTAACCATGCGAGATGACTCACGCATAATACTTTTTGAGGTACAGCCCATTGCGGGGCTTGCCCAAGGGGTTACCCTCGTAATCAATTAGCTCATAGGCCCCTTTTTGCAATACACGATTGACAATATAGGGCCCATACCACATGGGTTCGAATTTTCCTACCCCCAGCTTATCGTTAGCTTGGTCGTATAGGAAGACCAAATCACCCTCAAAAAAAGCACGAGAGACCGACTGATCAAAATGGGATTTACTCGCCTTTTCTGTGCTTCAATGACTAAAGCGGTGAGACGACAGGTTTCATCCATTCGTTCCAAATATAGGAGACACTCTTCTTCAAGCGAGGTATCAGGGAGTAATTCGATAGCCAATTTGAGTGAGGGAATTTCACATTCAATCGGTAGGGTAGCTTTTAGACCGTAGACTAGCTGGAAAGTTGTGAATCCAGTTGCGTCTTTAGTCGAGGTTTGGTAGGCCCACAAAACTGAAAAAACATGAGATGCCAATTGGATTTGTGTAGCCCAATGGTGTGCTAAAGCACCTAACTAAAACTTTGTTTACAACTTCAACTTGGCCGTTGGCCTGAGGGTAATATGGAGTTGAGCCGTCGTGACGCAAGCCCAATTTAGAAGTCAGCTCAGCCATCATATAATCGCGAAAATGGGAGCCATGGTTAGTGGCAATGGCTTGAGGCACTCCAAACCTGGAAATAACATGATTGAAGAGAAATTGCGCGGCCGTTTTACTGTCAGCTGAATATGTAGGCATCACTTCGGCCCATTTGGTGAATTAATCCATGGCAACGATGATATAACCATGCCCCCTGGCCGAACGAGGGTTACATGTCATAAAATCAATGCCCCATTTGGCAAAGGGACCAACAGTAATAACAGGGTGAAGGTAAGCGGGTGGGGCGCACATTTTCCGCTGATAAATTTGGCACTCGTAGCATTTACGGATAGCAAGAAAGAAATCTTTAAATATGGAGGGCCAGAAATAGCCAGCGCGGAGGATCTCTTGAGCAGTGGCATAGCCAAACAAATGACCACCACATGCGCCAAAATGGCAGTCATTTAAGACTCTTTCAGCCTCATCAAGAGTTAAACATCAGCGAAGAATCGAATCAACACCAACGCGTATAAAGTATCCCCAATGATGCGGTAAGGTTGGGATTGATGCCGAATGCATCAGTGATCATCCTTGGACAACGCAGACTAGAAGGTAGAAGTTTGGAGATACACGATGATATCATCGTACCAAGGATCGAGAGTGCCAATGAGAAAGAGAGTCTCATCGAGGAGTTGCTCATCAACACCAGTAGGAAGAGAAGAAGAGGGAAAAGAGCAAATCAACTCAGCAAATACAAGTGATTTCTTCGATTTGGCGGTTGTGAATACCAAATTGAATTCTTGGAGGATGACAATCCACTTGGAATATTTGCCCTCATGTAACTCACGAGTCAGAATATAATTCATGGGGTTGCAATCGGAAATCACGATTGTAGTGCAGAGGAGAATATAATGCCGAAAGCGTTGAACAACCTGAACAACAACCAAAGCCAATTTCTCGACATGAGCATAGTGTGTCTCAGTATCGAGGAGATTGCAGCTAAGGTAATAAATGACATGTTCATGACCTTCGTCGTCGTCTTGCACCAGTACCATAGAAATAGTACTAGAAGCTGCGGCTAGATAGAGGAAATAATCACGATGATAGTTTGGAGGGTGTAATGAAGGAGCATTAATGAGGACAACTTTCAAGTCATCAAAAGACTTTTGGGCAGTCTCATCCCAAAGAAATGGAGTTCCTTGCTTAAGCAATCGGGTAAACCCTTCAACTAGCTCAACATAGCTAGGCACAAAGCGACGAAGGAAATTCGCTTTCCCTTGCAAACTCTATAATTGATGCAACAAAGAGGGAGGGGGTAGATTAACAATAGCCTTGACTTTGAGAGGATCAAAACGAATACCATCTTTCGAAACAATAAAACCGAGAAGTTGTCCAGACTCAACGCAGAAGACACACTTATGCAGATTAAGCCGAATGTTACACTGTCTACAACGAAGAAAGATTTGTCGAAGATGATCGGGATGGTCATGGCGCTTACGTGAATGAGTAGGAAGATCATCTAGATAAGGCTGAACGATGTTTTTAATGTCATGGAAAGAATAAGACATCACTCGTTGGAAAGTAGCCCCAGCATTCTTAAGGCCAAAAGGGAGCTTTTTATATGCAAAAGTCCCCCACGGACAGATAAAGGCAATCTTATCTTAATCAGTCGGTGAAATGTTTATCTGGTTATAACCAGACAACCATCCATAAAGGAGAAAATCTCACACCCAGCACATTCATCTATAATCTGGTCTATAAAAGTAGTGGGATAATTATCTTTCAGACAGGCAAGATTAAGGTCACGGTAATCAACACAGACGCGAATGGTGCCTTGTTTCTTAGTCACCGGTACGATGTTGGACACCCAATCTGTCAGAGGTATAGGATAAATAAAACCAGCTTTAAGAAGTTTTTCAACCTCCCCCTTAATGGCAGCCGCTTTTCTAGGGTGCACAGGACGAAGCCGGTGAAGAACGGGCTTTGCATTAGGATAAGTCGAAATTTCGTGCACGACTATACTTGGGTCAATCCCCGGCATTTCTTCATAAGACCATGCAAAAACATCTCGAAACTCTTGAAAAAGGTGAGTATAAAGCTTGATCTCATCAGGAGAACAAGTTACCCCAATATGAACGTTTTCAACGACACCAGGTTTAACAGAAACGTCAATAGGCATCGTTTGGGTAATATTACCCATGTTACCTTCCGACCAGACTTTGTGGGTCATGATGGGCGCCTGAAGTGGTTGCGTCAGGAAACAAGAAGAGAACTTCTCAAGCTAGGTAGACATGACTTCCTGGCTAGGTAAGAACGAGGAACAATGATGAGTATCATTCCAAGGTGCTTCCTCAAGAGACATAATTTCCCTGATACTTTCGTCAGTAGGAAACGTCTCGGTTAAGGGATCGGAAGAATCTGAAGAACCAAGCCAAGGAGATTGAGAATACATGTCAAGAGAGGGACTCGAAGCAATATGAACAGTAGATGTCGAAGCTCAAGCCGAAACAATCTCCACATAATTAATCTCGGCAGGGCTTAATGGCATGACATCACACCATGTATCAACGAGATCAGGAGGGGGAATGACCCAAGGATCAGACTTAACCGAGATCATGTTGACTGAGGCAACATTCGGAGGTGGGAGAGGAAAAATACCCATTAAGGCGGGATCCTTGAAAAGTCCGAACCCCACACTCTCATATGGAGCACCGATATGCTTCACATAAGGAACATTACCATCCGAGGAGGAAGAGGCAAAGAAAGATAATTGGTCGACCATGACGATTTTCCCTTGATGAGGAAAATGGAGCATGTGGAAAAGAGATGAGGCTACAGCATGCATAGCATGGATCCAACTCCGCCCAAGTAGAAGATTATAGTTAAGATTTGCATCAACAATTTCTACTTTGATATTCACTGTCTTATCCTCCAATGTAATGGCAAGATTAGGAAGGACACCGAATGGTCAAGATCGCATCCATCAAAGGCTTCCAACGTGTTAGGTGATTGTTTAGGGTAGGACAACCGATTGCCTTCCAACAAGACAGAGACATGATGCAGGTGGAAGCACCTTCATCAATGACAGTCCTATGAATCGTCTTTTCATTAATGATCACCTGAATGAGAAAAGCAATCTGATGGGGTAAGCGCAAAACATGGTTTTCCAGATCAAAGAAAATGAGATTGGAATCAGATGGATCAACACCTCCAATAGCCGACAACAATGCTTTTCGCTGAGAGGGACAGCCTTGAACGACCTCGAGGGCAGACATGGCCGATAGCGCCTGAGCTAAATCCTCAACAATATTGTAATGCTGAGCAGCTCGAGCGTTTGGATTATACGAGGACTTTCGCAGCACACCTCGAGAGGGTGGTCGAATAGCGGAATCAGGACTAGGTCGCTCTATATGGAGAGGACCGGAGGTAGACGATATAGAGGAGGAAAGGGTACTTTCATTCTCTTTCCCTGCTGCCGAAGTAGGTGTTTGATAATCTTTAGATCTGGTAGCCACATTTATAGGCGTATTCATCATAAACACTTGGGAACCCACGGAAGCGGAAGACTGAGGTTGGTCTACCATTTGGGTCTGCTAGGATGGAAAGGGTTCTTTTAAGACAGTCAGGGTCCCTTTTAGCAAGTGATTAACTTCAGATCGTCGGGGACAATCTTTAGTGTAATGATCCTCCTCACAGATGAGGCAAGGATACTTCCACTTTCTTTGAGAAGCATCACTAGCAGAAGATTTAGGAGGGCCCTGTTTTGGGGCATCGGCTTTGGCCTTGCCTTTGCCCTTCTTTTTACCCTTACAGGTTTTGTCTCGTGCGGTAGACTGGACAATGTGAACCTCAGAGGTCTTACCAGGACCAGATGGATTTCTAGAAGGATCATTGGAACCAGTGTTCGAGACTGATTTCTGCTTTGAAGAAGACTTCGCGGGAGTCTAAGACACGGAACCAATCACTCCATCAACAAGTGGTGTATCTGGAGACTTCGATGTTGTCAGATCGGATGATGGTCTTGGAGCATCAGGTAACATCTCATATAATGTGTCAGATTGTGAGTAGACTAGGTCTAAATATTGGGCACGAGCGATGGCTTGCTCCTCAGTAACACACCCACCCATAGCTATGTCCCTAGCAATTGGACCGATGAATGATTTTGAGAACCATTCTATCAGCAACTGATCAGCAATTTCAAACTTGATCAAGCGACGCCAACATCTCCATTCATGGATGTGATCGGAGATATGGGTCGCAGTGTTTTGCTTAAGTGACGTAAGCATATAGGTGTCGGTTTCATAATGAACTGCCAGCTGGAAATGAGTGAGGAAATCCATAGCAAGAGAGTTGAAGTCATCGTAGGTATCTCAAGGCAATTCGATGTACCATTTTGCTGCAGCGCCTGTGAATTCTCAACAAAAAAACTTGCAGAAAATGTTTTCTTCTGATGATTGGACTTCATCTTGGTGTGCTCATAGACAACATGACAAAGACACCAAAAGAAAGTTTTTGACAATTATTTTTGGAAAAGGTCTGCAAAGCTTGTGAAAATTATCGAGCCCTTTGTTAAGGTGCTACAAATGGTGGATGGGTAAAAATTAGCCATGGGGTACATTTATGAGGCTATGGATCAGGCAAAAGAGCAAATACGAGCATCTTACAAGGATAAGTTAGCTAAATATGGGCGTATATGGGAGATCATTGATAACAGATGGAACAATCAACTCCATCGTCCTATACATGTCGCTGGGTATTTTTTGAACCCAGAGTATCACTATAAAGCTTTGCTAAGAGATCTACATGTTGGGGAGATTATTGTATGATTGCTTGGAGCACATGGTCCCTAGCCATGCAGACTAGTTGGAAATACAAAAACAGCTTACTCTTTTCAGTATGGCAGAAGGTATCTTTGGCAAAGATGGCAAGAGATGTGGATCAACCAAGTAAGCAATTCCAATTTGTTTTTCTTTTAAAGTTCAATTGTTTACAATTTTACAAATCAAATTGTTTGTAATACTTGTAAAAAAGTAATGAAATGAACTAAGTTACTAATTAATGTCTTTTTCTTTGCAGCACATTGGTGGGAGTCATTTGGCGACCAATGTCCTCAATTGCAAAAGCTTGCAGTTAGAGTCCTTAGCCAAACTTGCAATGCTTCAGGTTGTGAGCGCAATTGGTCTGTTTTTGAGCACAAACACACGAAGAAGAGAAATTGTTTGGAACAAAAATGATTAAATGATCTTGTCATCATGCAATACAACCTTCGACTAAGGCGCAACCAAATGATGAATACGATACCTGATCTAGATCCCATTGTGTTGCATGATATTGATCCAACATAAGAATGGGTGGAGGAGATTGAAGATCCTGAGTTTGAGGTTGATTTTGATATTGACATGGTGTTAGGGGGGACGAATCAGTCGGAACCAGAATTAGTAGCCGCATCAAGCAAAGGCAAACAACTAATGGAAAGCACTGGTCATGCAGCTCGACCAACTCATGCTTCCATTAGGTCCACTTCAGTGCTACTACTGAGGTTGCAGATGAGGTTGAGGTTGAGGCATCCTCAAACTCTGATCCATATGATGTTTATGTAGCTCCTATTGATGATCTTGTGTCTAGTAGTGGTGATGTATTTGATCATGATGAGGATGATCATGTTGATCACTAATATGTACTAGTACCGTGGGACTAAGATGGACTAAAGCTTTCAACCTCTCTAGGTACCATTAGTCTGTCTTACTAACCATGAACCCAGGGAACTAGGTACGTAATTACAAGGCCACAACTCTATGACCAACACCACCCTCCCTTCTACTTCGGGAACTAGACATCAACACATATGCTGGCCAGATGTCCTCCCAAGCATTTTACACACACAATGCCTCAACACATCAAATCTCTCTAACCTCAAGCATGCTTTTCAAAAACTTCGAGAGATTTACCTGAACAGTCATAACCCCAATCAGTAACAACCTTTCAAATACTCATGAGTAAGCACAATCCTTTGGGGTCTTCAGACATCTTGATGTTGCTTCACAACTTATCTTGGTAGGACTTAGAGGCTTCCCAAACAAATCTTGACAAGGGTTTCCTCAATCATTCATCTTCCTTTCCTGCTTCACATGCAGCAACCAAATCCTGCTTTTCCTTCTTTCAGCAACACTTCAATATTCATTCTCCAATTTCTTCTTTAAGGTATCCATCGTGACTATAATATGCACTCCCTCTCAACTTGGGATATATCCTTCCTTTTATCTTTACTCCTTAACGTGGGGAGATTAACTTCTTTCTATAACATCAGAGAATCTTTCATGGCTTCCATCTTTCTTATCAGAGTTATCTTGATCATCATCATTTCATATAACTTTCTTTATCATGTTTATCAACCATATCAACGAATATCCTTAGCATCTTGAAGATTATGTACCTGCACAACTTAGAAAGTACAACCAAGTACATATATAGAAGCATGAACTTAACTATATTAGAATCATACAATAATGGAAGCATTAGACTTTATCAAATATCTAAACTTAGTTAGGTTCACAAACAACAAGAGGCACATACTTTTATACTTCAACTTCTTGCTAGGGATTTGTCATAAACCCTAGACTTCATCATCAAGACTTCGAGCAACTCAATCAGGATAACAATCTTCATTATATCTAGGGTCTCAATAATCCTTCTAGGGATATGACATACCCTACTACAATATATTGCAAATCCTAGAAGCAATTCAAACAAGTATAGTTCTACAATGCATCTAACAACTCTAAAATTCATATGTTAGACTTCTACTAGGATTTAATGCAAACCCTAGATTCCATGCATGAGACACTAAGCCTTAGATGTAAACAAATAAAACAATCTAAGGTTCCAACGATATGACCAACTTCTACTAGGGCTTGTGGTGAACCCTAGATTTTATCATAAAGGAAACACTATCACCATATCCTAGAATATCAAACTTCGACTAGGGCTTAGTTATAAACCCTAGAATTTACACACTATCAACAATTAGGTTAGCACATCCATATCTAGGATTTCATAATCATGCACAAGCATATCACAACAATATCCATAAGGTAAGCCCAGGACACAAATATCAATACATTTAAATTCATACATATAACAATCTCGATTAGGCTAGGGTTTTGATGAGACAAACAAACATTTACGTAGGGGTTCATTTCGAGGAGCTAACTCTCGATACATAAGGGTTTTACTCATAAACCCTAGTTTACCAAAACCTCAAGGTCTAGGAACACTTTACCATCCAACTCTAAAGGGCTAGGGTTCCATAACAATATTAAAGACTCCAAACATGACATTACCATCAAAACACCAAATATCAAAAGAATAGTATTTTCTAGATTTCATCAGTAACTCTGAGTAGACTAGGGTTTTTCACATTAGTATTGACATACCCTTAGGTTAGGCTTTTAGAGGGAACCTTTTAGGGTTCCACAAACATAATGATTTTAATGAGGGTAGATTCAACCTGATGATTAATCTCCCAGACAAGAATCTCTACGATTCAAAGGTCCTAGTCATAACACTTGTTAGTAATGTAATGCAGATTCCTTGAAATGAATGAGTATACCTTTATAACAAAGAGAAACAAAAACTTATAATCTAAGACGTACCTTTGAGTTTTTGACAAACATTATAGGACATCAATTCCAATAGAACTTCTATGCTTTGTATTTTGAGGTCTTCTTCATAACTCTTGAGCATATCAGCAAGCTTTTCCTAAACCAGGAAAAATATAAAAGAAATGTTATTAGAATCTAGTGTAAACACATCTAGATAAGAAAAGGAAAACCAAACATAAAAGATAATACCAGGAGGAAGATACTTATCTTTGGAAAATGGCGAGGGCTCCCTCTTAATCCAATCTTGAGGCATACCTATAACTTTAACAAAACAATTCAACAATGTTTTTCTAAAGCATCTTAAACCTACAAGCACTAAACATCAAAATACAAAACAATTCAAAAACTTAGAGTAGAAGGACTTAGTAGTATAAGTACTTTATTTCCGATTCTTTGGTCTTGTACTTCTTTGGAGATCCTTCTTCGGCAACATTTTCATGATCCCTATTTCTTGTTCTATTTCTCAGATTCTCAGGACAATCGCTTTTATAGTGCCCCATCTTGTGACAATTATAGCATTCAATTTTGTATAGGTCTATCTTCCTTCTAGGCCCTTTAGACTTCTTGAATGATCCTTTGTTCTTGTGATGAGCAGAATAGGCATTTGAAACTTTCTCCTCTTCATTCTCCTTGTTGCTTACTAGAGAAATTTTGACTTCTTCTTGACTGCATGCACTCCATAGTTGTTCGAATGTAGGAGTTTCCTTCCAACTATTGAGACCTAATAAGAAGGCACTCCATGGTGTTGGTAATCCTAGAAGTGTCATGATTACAAGCTCCTTTTTCGGTAATATCTCATCAATTGCCTGGAGTTCATCTCTTAATCTAGATATTCTCACAAAGAAGGATGCCACAGTGTCTTCCTTTGTCATCTTTATAGACCTTAGTTCATTCGTAAGACTTTCTATTTGACGAATATTCTTGATAGTGAATAATTTTGATAATGCATCATACATTTCTTGAGCAGAATCTATGTTGGATATATATGGGATGAGGTTATCCTTTATTCGATCCACCATTAGTGTCATGGCCAATATTTTTATTTCCCTGGACCTTGTCTTTTCTACATCACTTGACTCATTAGTAGACTTCTTTATTTTTCCTTTGACTAAATCCAATACTTTCTTCTTCTAGAGAATTAGGTCTATCCTCTTCTTCCATGCCCTATAGTTAGATGCTCCTTATAGTTTGGTTTCTCCCTTCATTGCTTTAGACGTTGTCCTTGAAGATGGTAGGTTTGATTTCTTATATGATCATTTTGATGACCCTTACTCAAACCTCTTAAAACTCCTTTTAATAGATCTTTGAGCTGCCTATTTCCTCCTTCTTCACCTTGGCTCTAATACCATGTTAGAAAATCAGAAAGGCAAAAAGATTTTCTTTATATAGATAATTACTTGTGATATTCTTATGTTTTTCTTATATTCCTCTTTTATCTTTTAGTTCATCAAGCAATTACAAAAACAATAGCACAAAGATCACAGACACCAGATGTAGGCAGACAGCCAGGGCAAAACCCCTATCTAAGGGAAAACCCAGTCAAAAACTCTTCCTTAATTTCACGAGATGATCCAAGACTCCTGACCTAGACACAAACTTCCTCCACACCAAGTCAACCCTTTCTTCCTTCTGTAGATTATAACTCTTTCAACAATAACTTCGACCTAGCAGCAACAGAACTTCGACCCAGCAATAGCCCAACAACAACTTCAACCCAGCAGTTAGCTCAGCAACAACTTCGACCCTCTAGTAGTAGACCAGAAAATCCACATGTGTAAGAGAGATGACCCAAAAACTTTGATCTTGTCCTTTCCAATGATTCTCCTTCTCTTGGAATTTTGCACTTCTTTTGCCTCCTCTTGGAATTTCGCACATTTTTTGCCTCCTCCTCTTGGAGATCGAACTTGTGTGAGAGATGTCTCCAGATGAATTCGAACTACTCCAATATATAGGCTTCTTAGTGAGGTCGAATTACCCTATTTGAGGCTGACATGGTGTGGAGGTGATAAATAACTTATTTGACTCAATAATAAATCTTTTTACATGATTCAAAAGCCCAAGAAGGGTCTCTCTAAATGTACAATGACTCTGATGACTTAGTATAAATCCTAGAAGTCCTCAATGGGGACTTTGACCTAAAACATGATGACCCAAGCATGAAATCCATGCTTTAATAAGTCATATTAATAATAATAATAATAATAATAATAATTTTCTTTCTTATGATAAATACATTTCATTATGACTCAAATACAATTATGAAGACTATAGTGACAAAACTGATCAGTTGTTGTGCTTTAAATGTAAAATACACAAAGGTATTGTAAATAATATTTTATTAATAAGATAGATGTACAAGGATGTTGAATGTTACAATGAGGGCCTGCTTATATACCTAGGCAAGTGTCCCTTTAATGACTAGTCATGTCCCTTATAACATGCCTCTTCATTAATTAATCAATTAATTAACTCTAATTATGTTAGCTATATATTCATTTATATTCTATATAATTTATATTCGTAACATTGCCCCTTTCTTCAAAAAGCTTTGTCCTCAAAGCTTTAGCGCTGACAATTTTCTTCAACTTGTGTCTGTCATCTCGATATGTATAATTCGTCAATTGTCTCGGCATGTGTAGCTCATCAGTAATATTCCTTTGAAATTGGGGTTTATCCTTATATATATATATATATATATTATATATATATATATATATATATATATATAACTATGTTAATAGTTATAAAGTCATGCTTCAAAAAGAAAGGGCAGAATCAATTTTTTTTAAGGGTGTGATAGTTTGTGGAGAGTAACAGAGAAACGATGTGACGGTTTGACCCAAGGATGGCAAGGAACAAAATTGAGCCACAAACAGAATTAAAATGTTGACCGGTTGTGATTGGATGATAGCTAGGGAGTAGCGTGGACAAGGGAACACACACGGCGGAGGAGGAATTGTGTTAACCAGTGGCGGAAATTGGGAAATGTGGATTTGTTGGATGAGCAACGACTGTGGTCGGAACAACAAGGACGGTGGTTTCAACAGCGAGTAGTTTGGGACAATGGTCAAAATAGCAGACAAGGACGCAACTGCCTATTGTTTATGGATGCACGATGGATTGGACAAACGCGGAGGGAGCCGATGAAGGGTGGCATAGGGGCAGGGTCGAATGCGGATGGCGCTGGTTCGCGTGGCAGATGGGTGTATGGCGATGATGATTGAAATGATCACTTGCAAAAGCGCTTTTGTTAGGGTTGGCTGAGCACTAAAAATTGCTACTCGCATATTTGAATCCAAACACTGTTCTGCCAAATCACTAATACATAGAGATAGAACCACTACTGGATGATTTTTCGACTCTCTTATATACAAAAATTGAACTTGTATTGTCTCTGGAACCAATGGAGTCTCTCCATCAATAGAGTCAGTAAGGACATGCCCAAATATTAGTAGAGGCCAATGAATCTCCTCTATAATAGGAGTGGTATCAGCTCGTACACCTCTGCTCTAATTAAGCAATGAACATCTTTCAGAAAACAACATTGCAAGCAAAGGTATACTTTCACCAAGTGCAACACGTGCAACCAAAGCAAATGAACTTAATCGCTCATCTCTTGTTGCAACTGTTCATTAGAATCTCCTTCATCATAAGCAAATGTTACAGTGACTCTTAGCTCAGTCTCTACTATTGTTTTGAATACTAAAATTGTTGCACTCACTCCTAGAGTTGAAGGTGGTGGTTTCTTACTAAGATCTACTTGTTACAGAAAAACAATCCATGAGTCTAATAAAATGTCCAGAGCTTCTTGACTCCATGTCTCCTCCTCTTCATGATTCCCCACGTTAGTTTTTATATCTTCACAATTCAAGGAGGATAATAAATTGAGTGTACTCAAATGCCTTGAATAACCTTTCAGCAACTGATCAAATACAGTGGGAGAAATCAAGCTTGCTACCGAAAACAATGCATGGCTACCATCACGACATCCGTAGGAACAATCCATGCCATGATTCCAGAAGGCTTTCGCCGCAAGCGTTGTTGCTCTTGTGCTTGGCAATTACCTGAAGTGAAGATACTTCCATTCACACAACAGCGTTGTACAATAAGTTGCCGACAAGAAACAGAAAGAGGAGAATCCATCCAACTCCCATCTGTTGAGCTATGTTGTCACAACATTGAATAGAACTCCAGAAACCAGTTAACATTGTTTGGATATAGTAAAAGATCATGCCAAACAGGTCCTGGTTGCTCCAAATTTTGTTTAGTAAATTTCTTACATGCAATTTCATGCCCCATAGAAGATAAGAAAATATTTGTTTTGTTCTTCCCGATAATATCATGCCTCCATGATCCCGCTCAAACCGAAGTCTATGTCCATCAAACTTGTAGCCATCTCTGCCTCTGATTGCATCCACTGCATCTCGAGATTTACCAAACTTAATGAAGCAATAACCGGGTGGACGTGGTGGCAACTTCAAATCAATGTTTATGATTCGCCCATACTTGTAAAACGGATCTTCAATCAAATCATTTGGAAGTTCATCCACAAATAGCTCCCCTTTCTCATCCACATCGAACCCCACAACTAATTGTGTTATACAAGAACATTTGCAATTTTCAATTACCTTAGTATTAATAGACAACAGATGACTTGTGTGATTGAAAGTATTTGCGAATGGTTCAACACCAACTGGAATTTGCACCTTCTATATATTTTTTTTATTAGACCCATTTTCTATTTGATGCCTTGTGTTTGGAGAAGTATCTAACTTCATTACTTCCTAGATTGCATTGTCAAGTTTATCATCTTCAACAGTGTTTTCGCTAACAATCTCATCTTTAGTTGTTTCATCTTCCATTGTCTTACACTCACTTTGATTTTCAACCTCATTCATGTCACCCTGAGGAGATCCTAGTTCAACATGTTCAACATCATTTTCTTGGTTAGATCATTCTTTATCGTTAGTCTCTTTCATGTCAATGTTTTCTTCTTTTAGATATGCTGCATATTCTTTAATATGTTTGGTTGATATTGCAAATGATATTTTTATTTTTTGTAATGATTCTCGCATTTCACTTAACTGCTCAATGATTTCAGGACATAAACTTAATGGCATAATGTGTGACAGATAACGTCCAAAGGCTCGCGTGGCTCTGATACCACTGAAGCAACAAAACTTATGATTTGTTGTGCTTTAAATGTAAAATACACAAAGGTATTGTAAATATTTTATTAATAAGATAGATGTACAAGGATGTTGAATGTTACAATGAGGGTCTACTTATATACCTAGGCAGGTGTCCCTTTAATGACTAGTCATGTCCCTTACAACATGCCTCTTCATGAACTAATCAATTAATTAACTCTAATTATGCTTACTAAATATTCATTTATATTTTATATAGTTTATATTCGTAACAAATACTTGACCTAGTTACATTCTTCAACAATACTAGTTCACTTGTAAAGTTTCGGGGAATTTGGTTAGGTCTAGGTGGTCCCTTTTTAATTTTCAAAATTTTCCACAAGGCAGAAATTGGAATAAAATTTGTATCTAAACTGTAATAATTGATATCTAGAGAAGTTGTATGGGGTATGAGCAATAAAAATTGCACATCTCACCCTCAACTTTCTACTAAGACATGATTTGAGGAGTTAAAAATGTGTTTTGGACCCTCAAAACCCTTTTTTCTCAAGTTTAGTGAAAATGTGGCAATAAATTAAGCCCACAATTAAATAAATGGAGAAAAATTAATATCCACACATGCCAAATGAGGTGGAAATGAGGTGGAAAATCATGAAGGAGTTAAAGTGAAGTCCCAAGGTGATGTGGACTCCTATAATAAAGGAAAAAACATGTGCTCCAAGAAAATCAAAATTTTTGAGGGGACCACAAGATTCTCAAGGAAAAACACATTTATTATGGAGAGGAATTTGAATTGCTTAGATGAGTCATCCTTTTGGTCGGCTTTGATTTGGACTTTGACTAAAGATGAGTGGAGAGTGGTCTCCTACCCTCCACTCCCATATACACTTGTCCCTCCTCAACAACAAGTTGGCTCCTCTCAAGGATTGTGTGGGCCTCTCTGGGGAATTCGAAACGCATGATGGAGATTTGGGATTGTCATCATCACACTTGGCATTTGGTTCTTCATTGGTATCTCCACCCATTCTCCTATATAATTGAGCCTTGGGCTGTCATTTTGTATCTTTTGCAACGAGTTATTGTGCTTTGGGAAGCTCTGCCTCTATGTACTCTTGTTTTTCATTTGAATAAAAAGATTTTGGGGTTCATTCAGGATTGTTATTCCATTGGAGCATGTGTTTGGTTTATTGATGGTATAATCCTCTCTACTTGTGCCTTTGAATTGTATTTCATTTGTTCCTATGTTTTTAAAGAATTATAGATGTATAGCTATCTTACATTTACAATTGGTTTATGAATATGCTCGAGGTGTAGACTACCTCTAGTTGTTTTCATATAAATTTCTAGAGTTCACCATTGTTTATTGATTTAATCTATTTGATATAATGTGTTGGAAGTTTTGTAGACGATTATTGTTGAATCAACTAGCAAGCGTGAGGTGAAGTCCTCAAGAGACCAACCCACTTGTGCCATTGTTTTCAAGGAGCTCTCATCGTTATTTGAATTTCATAAGTCTAATCTTTAGAAGTACTTGTTCTTGCAGGTTCTCTTTTACATAGTTTTATGCATAAGTCAAAATATCAAAAAATCATTCATATCTTTTGATCTTGTGCTTTCATCTCTCTACCTAGCTAATCAGGAGCTTCTTATAAGCTAGACAAGTGATGTGTCTCTTCCCATCACTTGATTTAGTTTTTGTTTATTATTTTAGCATTGTCATCCACTTACATGCTCTCTTTTCACACTAATTTTGGTTTTAGTTTTGCAGCCCTAACCTTCTTTCTTGTAGGTCCTCTCAAGCTTCAAGACTCATTCCAAGGAGGTCGTGGGCATTAGGAGATTTTGTGGAGGAAGTTAGGTTGTGTGTCATTTTGGAGCTTGTATTTTCTAATTGTAGAACCTTGTTGATTTGGCGTAGCATCAGATGTGCTCTAGCCATGAAATTTGGTGGAGAGGCTAAAGCACATCAGATCTCCAAGACCCAGAAATGGTTTGGGCAGATTCTAACTGGTTTGGGAGATATTAAAATAATTAATATTTTACTGGAGTTCCTAAGTCTAAACTTAGAAAAAAATAAAATATTAATGGGTATTAATATAAAACTAGGTTCGAAGGTTCCAAAAGTCATGGATCAAGCCAAATCTAATCTTAGCCGTTGATTAGAGATTTAATCTCGGACGTTGAAGGATCAACAGGAAAAGTATAAGAAGAGGCTTGAGGGTCAGTTGGAGAACACACTGAGGGAGACCAGTCAGTTCAATTTCTGGAGCGGGTTAGTTGAGAAATTTGAACTAGTGGTCTAGAGAGCAGCAGGAGCCAGCAGGTACGGAACAGGGAGTTGGGAACCGCACCAGAAGACTAGCGCAGAGATTAAAGAGGCAGACGCAGAGGCAACAGACTGCGCAGTCACTCGAAGGCCTAAGTGGGTGACACAGAGAGGCCCAGTGCTGACGCAGAGAGGCAGGCGCTGATGCAGTAGCTCTGGGAGCTGCGTAGAGGCCAGTAAGCCTGACGCTGAGATCGAGAGAAGTGCTGGATAATTTGTTCTCTGTTGGGTAAGCCAGTTTGGCACCCAGTTGTACTGAAGAATTGCTGAATAATAAAATCCTCCTCTGCTGCACTGGTTTTCCGGCATTGGGTTTTTCCGGGGACATTTGTCCAAAATATTTGTGTTGATGTGTTGATTCTTGTGCATGTGTTTGTTTCTATATTATGGTGTGATATCTATAGCAGCATTTATTTTAATGTTTACTAAAGGGTTTTTGTAAATAACTTATTGGCAAATAAGTAGGTAAAATAAATCAATTGTTGCAGTGATAGAAAATTCACATGGTATCAGAGCAAGTAATCAGAGACAGGAAGGGAAAATCAATTGAGTCGAGACCATGATGTAGAGGCATCTACGTTAGGAGACTTGCACAGATTTTTAGAAAATTGTACAAGAGACAGTAACGTCGATTTCTCTATGTTGGCTTCCAGGCTGGAAGAAGAAGTGGCTTGTGTGACTAGCTCTGCATCATCAGAGGTATGGTATATAGACAGTGGAGCCTCTTGGCATATGATGTTGATTTGGGGTAGCATCGGATGTGCTCTAGCCACGAAAATCGGTGGAGAGGCTAAGGCACATGAGATCTCTAATACCCAGAAAGGGTTTGAGCAGATTCTAAACAGTTTGGGAGATATTAAAATAATTAATATTTTTAATGAAGTCCCGAAGTCTAAGACTTAAGAAAATAAAATATTAATGTGAATTAATATAAAATTGTGTTAGAATGGTCCAAAACTCATGGATCAAGCCAAAACTTATCTTAGACGTTGATTAGGGACTTAATCTCGGTCATTGATTTGTCAATAAGAAAAGTATAAGAGGAGGCTTGAGGGTCACTTGGAGAACACACTAAGGGAGACTAGTCAGTTCAATTTCTAGAGCGGGGTTAGCTGAGAAATTGAATCAGTGGTCTGGTGAGCAGTTAGGAGGCAGCAAGTACGGAGCAGATAGGCCGAATCAGCCACTGGAGATCAGCACTGAGGCAGGAGAGGCAGACGCAGGGATTTTCAGGCAGACGCAAAGGCAACAGAAGACTGCACAGTCACTAGCTGGGCCTACGTGGGTGACGCAAAGAGGCCCAGGGCTGACGCAGTCAAGCAAGGGCTGACGCAGTCAAGCAAGGACTGACGCAGAGGGTTTGAGAGCCACGCATAGGTCAACCGCGTTGACGTTGGGATTGGGAGAAGTGCTGGAGAATTATTTCTCTCTATGGGTAAGCCAATTTGGCACCCTGTTGTACTGAAGAATTGTTGAATAATAAAATCCTCCCTTGCTGCACCGGTTTTCCCACATTGGGTTTTTCCGGGGACTGTTGTCCAAAATATCTGTGTCAATGTGTTAATGCTTGTGCATATGGTTGTTTCTGTATTACGGTGTGATATCTGCAGCAGTATTTATTTTAATGTTTATTGAAGTAATTTCATAAATAACTTATTGTGGAATAACTAGGAAAAATAAATCAGTGGTTGCAGTGATAGAATTTCACATGGTATCAGAGCGAGTAATCAGAGACAAAAAGGGAAAATCAGTTATGGGTCGAGACCACAATGCAGAGGCATCCACGTCAGGGGACTCACACAGATTTTCAGAAGATTGCACAAGAGAAAGAGATTTTGATTTCTCTATGTTGGCTTCCAGGCTGGAAGAAGAAGTGGCGTGTATGACTAGTGCTGCATCATCAGAAGTATGGTATATAGATAGTGGAGCTTCGTGGCATATGATGGGAATCAGGGAGTGTTTCTCAGAATATCGAGAAGAGAAGATGAACTTTCAGATCACCATGGGGAATAAGGCAAAGTGTACTCTAGTAGGGAAGGGTACCATAGTTTTTCAAACAGAATCGTGAGAACAGTTTCATGCTACAAATGTGTTGCATGTACCAGGAATGGGGATGAATTTACTTTCCATGTCGCAACTACAAGGCAAGGGCTATGATGTCTACTTCATCAAGGAGAAGGTATACATCAAACACCCAAGCTGGAAAAGAAAGTGCAGATCGGGATCAAAAGTAATCGGTAAGTAATCGGTTGTATAGATTGCAACTAGAATCACCAATGGCATTAATAGGCAGTCATGGAGAGAAGGACTTGAACGAATTATAGCATAGAAGAATGGGTCACTTGCACCATGGAGCTCTGAGAATTCTCAGGAGCACTGTAACAGGAGTTCCAGATTTGAGTACGGAACGAGATGATGTATGCAGGGGATGTGCTCTAGGAAAGTATGCCAAGGCAGCGTTTCCTAGGAGCAAACACAGGCCCAAGAGTGTACTAGGATTGATACACTCTGATATCTACAGACCTATGTCCGTCAAAGCTCTCAGTGGTGCTGAGTATTTCCTTACCTTCATTGATGACCACTCAAGGAAAAGTTGGATTTATTTTCTGAAAACCAAGGATGAGGTTTTCTGTTGATTCGAGGAGTTCAAGGCTCTGCTGGAGAATCTGACTGGGAAGAAAATGAAAGTTTTGTGCTCAAATAATGGTAGAGAATATGTCGATAAGGACTTCACTGATTTTTTCACTAAGGAGGGCATCAGAAGGGAGTGGACAGTTCCATATAATCTAAAGCAAAATGGGATAGCAGAAAGAAAGAACAAGACTATTGTAGAAGCAGCTAGGGCCATGATGTATGATCAGGATATGTCAAAATTCCTGTGGGCAGAAGCATGCAACACAGCAGTCTATGTTCAAAACAGGACTCCTCATCGGGCAGTGGGCAAGATTACCCCAAAGAAAGTCTTCACAGGGAAGACACCTAAAGTCAGTCATTTTAGGATATTTGGGAGTTTAACATATTGCCGCATACTCGAAGAAAAGAGGAAGAAGCTGGATCAGACTGCAGAAAAGGGATATCTGGTAGGATATAGCGAGAACGCTAAGGCATACAAAATCTATCTTCCAAGGAGCAAGAAAGTAGTAATACGACAAGATGTAAAGTTCATGGAGGACAAGGCTTTCAGAAGATCTCGCAAGATGCCTTTCGAGGAGCAGTCGAAAGAGGAGTCGTTGGCTAAGCCTCTTCAACCAACAGAAGTAAATAATTCTTCCTCAGGACAGGAAAATTCTCAGGATGAGGAGGAGCAAACAGAAGCACCTGCTGGCAAAGGAAGAACTAGCAGGGAACTTCGTCAGACTCTGCGAGATGCAGAGGACTTCATCGATGCACCAAGAAACAATAAGAGGGAGCAAAAACAGCGAGATAGATATCAAGCATTAGTAGCTCAAGATGGAGAGCATGTCAGTTTCAAGGAGACAACTCAACATCAAGTTTGGCTAGATGCGATGGTAGAGGAATACAACTCCATAATGGTAAACGATGTCTAGGAGGTGGTGCCAAGGCCTCAAGACAGATCAATGGTAGGTTCAAGATGGATTTACAAGATCAAATACACTGTAGACGATAGTGTTGAGAAATACAAGGGCAGGTTTGTGGCTAAGGGGTATGCTCAAAAAGAAGGGATTAACTATGAGGAGACCTTTGCCCCGGTAGCTAGGTATACATCTATTAGAACCGTGATATCTCTTGCAGCCCAGATGGGATGGGAGATCCATCATATGGATGTCAAAACGACATTTCTAAACGAGGTAATAGAAGAGGAGGTATACATTGAACAACCAAAGGGCTTTGAAACTCATGAGAAGAAGTCTCATGTATGCAGATTGAAGAAAGCCTTGTATGGGTTGAAACAGGTACCGAGAGCATGGTATGGGCGAATAGATGTTGCTTGCAAAAGATGGGGTTTGTCAAGAGTGACGCAAATCCAAATCTCTACTATCTGGTTGTAGAGAACGAGCCGCTAATCTTAGTATTGTATGTGGATGATCTCTTTCTGACAGGATCATCTAGACTCATTGGGATTACAAGAAGAATCTAGCCACAGAATTCGATATGAAGGATTTGGGACGAATGCACTACTTCCTAAAGTTGGAAGTTTGGCAACAGAAGGGAGAAATCTTCCTTGGGCAAGGAAGGTATGCTATAGAAATCCTGAAAAGATTTGGGATGGAGGACTATAGACCTATGGCTACGACAATGATCACTAACTAGAAGAAGATTGATGCATCAGAAAACAAGGATGTCGATCCCACCCTATATAGGTAGTTCATAGGGTCCCTGATGTATTTGGTCAATACCAGTCCAAACATTTGCTACGCTATCAACACCCTCAGTCAGTTAATGGTGGAACTGAAGAGGGCACATTGGGCAGCAGCCAAACATGTTCTCACGTATTTACAGGGAACAGTCGATTATGGACTCTTGTACACCAAGAGTAAGGATATCAGATTGAGTGGATTTATTGATGCAGATTAGGCAGGAAGTTTAGTGGATTGGAAAAGTACCTATGGGTATTGTTTCAACATTGGATCAAGAATGACCTCCTGGTGCAGTAGGAAAGAGAACTTCGTGGCTCTGAGCTCATCAGAGGCAGAATATATGGCGACAAGCACAGCTTCGTGTGAGGCGATATGGTTTAGAAAACTGCTTGTAAGCCTATTCAGAAGGAATATGGAGGCGACTAGGATCATGTGCGATAATTAGAGTTGCATCAAGCTCTCTCAGAATCCAGTGTTTCATGATAGGTCGAAGCATATTGATATCCGGTGTCACTTTGTCAGGGACTGTATCCAACAAGGAGTTGTACAGTTGAGCTACACTCCTATAGGAGAACAGGTGGCGGACATCCTCACCAAGGCCCTTGGAAGGACAAAGTTTGACTACTTCAGGGAAAAGAAGGACAAAGGAAGGACTAAGACTCAAGAGAAGAAGGGTAAATGTTTCACCTGCCATAGGACTGGACACTATGCGAGAGAATGCCCCTTCAAGAAGGATTCTCCCGATAGTGACGATAACAACAACAACCGAAGGAATGGGAATCGAAGAAATGACAAATCCAAAGGAAAGAGAAAGGCTAACTTTGGAGGAAACAATCAACCGTCTAAAAGGACCAGAAATACCAGGTATGAGGAGTCTAATGTTGTTGATAAAAGAAATGAATATATTCTAGTATCTGCTCTCTCAGCTGCATCTCCGCCCGACACTATGGATGTCTGGCTAATCGATAGTGGTGCCTCAAGACATATCACTGGATTCAAGGAAGCACTTTCTGACATGGTTGAAAGGGATACTAATCTAGAAATTATCCTTGGGGATAATGCCACTTATCCTGTGAAAGGGACCGGGACTGTGACCCTCCACTTGTCTCAAGGACAAGTCCTCCGTCTACAAGATGTACTTTATGTACCCAAATTGAAGAAGAACCTTGTGTCTGTATCTGCCATGGAAGACAAAGGATTCAATGTAACTTTCTCTGATGGAAAGGTACTCATGTGGAAGAAGAGCTTCAAGGAAGCTATCTCAACTGGTTTTAGAGTTGGTACACTCTACCAGGTTGAAGGGAGTTCGTTGGGAGCTATGACTTATCCGTCAAACCGAACTATGGCACCGAAGATTTGGACACCTTCATTACAAGGCTCTTCTCGAAGCAAGGAAGGTGGTGACAGGGATGCCTGATTTTGAAAATAATCATGAAGGTGTATGTAAGGGTTGTGCTAAAGGAAAACATACAAGGGGACCTTTCCCCTCAAGTGTCACAAAGACATCTGAGATATTGCAACTAGTCCATTCTGATCTTTCCGGTATGTTGCCTGTAACATCCCTGGGGGGATGTTCTTACTATATGACATTTACTAATGACTTCTCTCGCAAAACCTGGATATACTTCTTGAAGAAGAAGGATGAGGCTTTCATGTGGTTCCGTACCTTCAAAGCATTGGTGGAAAATATGACCGGAAAGAAGATCAAGATTTTGAGGACTGACAATGGCACTGAATATGAGTCAAATGAGTTCAAAGACTTTTTGCAGAGAAGCTGGCATTAAGAGGGAGACTACCATTGCATATACTCCTGAGCAGAATGGTGTTGTTGAACGCAAGAATAGGACTATTGTGGAAGCTGCCCATGCCATGCTATGTGACCAGGGTCTACCAAAGTTTCTGTGGGGAGAAGCTGCAAATACTGCTGTGCACATTCAAAACCGATGCCCTCATTCCGCTTTGGACTCCAAAACTCCCGAAGAGGTTTTCTCTGGTAAGAAACCTGATGTCTCACATTTTAGAATTTTTGGATGTCCTGTCTATTTTCATGTGCCGAAAGAAAAGAGAAGTAAGCTGGATGCTACTGGGAAGAAAGGAATGTTTGTGGGCTACAGTGAGACTTCTAAGGCATATAGAGTCTATGTACCTGGTCAAAGGGAAGTAGAGATAAGCCATGATGTCACTTTTGACGAAGATGCTTCCCTGAAGAAAGTAGTAGATCTTCCTAGATCTGAAGAAAATCATGAAGAAAGATCTGGAAATCTGGAAGAACCCCAGGATGAGACTATGCCTGATGTTAAAGGGCCAATGGACCCTATTGATCCTTCCCCTTCTCTAGGAAAGAGGCCATCATGGCTCAGGGACACCCTCGAAGATGCTGAGGGTCATGCTGCCCCAAGGGGGACATTCCGAGAAAGCAAGAAGCCGTGTAGATACCAAGGGTATCTACCTGCCATGAGTACTATTCTACAATCTGAACCTGGATCTTTTGAGGAAGCCATCAAGCATCAAGTCTGGAAGGATGCTATGCATGAAGAATATGAGGCTATTATGAAGAATGATGTCTGGGATGTGGTCCCGAGACCGAAGGACAAATCTATTGTCACCGCTAAATGGCTCTACAAGATTAAACATGGATCTGATGGGAGTGCTGAAAAGTTTAAGGCAAGATTTGTTGCCCGTGGCTTCTCTCAAAGGAAGGAATTGACTATGACGATATATTTGCACCTATGGCTCGATATACCACCATCCGATCCATCATAGCCCTTGCTGCTACGCAAGGATGGAGTCTTCATCAAATGGATGTCAAGACCGCTTTTCTGCATGGTGCAATAAAGGAAGAGGTGTATGTAGAACAACCTCTGGGATTTGAAGTTCAAGATCGAGACACTTATGTCTGCAGGTTGAAGAAAGCCCTCTATGGGTTAAAGCAAGCACCCAAAGCTTGGAATGAGAGGATGGATAGTTACTTGATGAAGCTGGGCTTCACTCGAAACAATGCTGATCCTTTACTTCAAGATTGTGGAAGGAAAGCCTCTCATTCTAGTGTTGTATGTGGACGACCTCTTCCTGACAGGTGATGATCCTCTCATTCATCAATGTAAGAGGGAGCTTGCTGCTGAGTTCGAGATGAAAGACCTAGGACTGATGCACTATTTCCTAGGCCTGGAGGTCTAGCAGAGACCTGGAGAGATTTTCCTTTCTCAAGGAAAATATATTGTGAAGCTTCTGGAAAGATTTGGGATGGTGGACTGTAAGTCTGTGTCGACACCAATGGAACTCAACTTTAAGAAGTTGAGTGGCAGCGCTGCAGGGCCTATCCTGGCCAATCCTACTGAGTATCGTCAACTCATAGGAGCTTTGATGTTCTTAGTGAACACCCGTCCGAACATATGTTTTGCAGTGAATACTTTGAGTCAACAGATGGTTGAGCCTCATCATTTTCACTGGGTTGGTGCCAAGAATCTTTTGAGATATCTTCGGGGCACGATAAACCATGGGCTGAGATACACTGCCGGGAGTGTGATACTCCGTGGATATACTGATGCCGATTGGGCTGGAAGTATGGTGGATCGTAAGAGCACATCTGAGGAAGCTCTTTAGTGAGCACATCTTGGACATGTGCTAGATTCCACTGTGATACTCTGTGATAATCAGAGTGGGATTCGTATGACTGAGAATCCTGTGTTCCACGACCGATCCAAGCATATTGATATCAGGTACCACTTTATCCGGGATATGGTACAGCGAGGCGCCATAAGGCTCGATCATATAGGAACCGATGAGCAGGTCGCGGATATTCTCACTAAGCACCTGGGGAAGGTCAAGTTCCTAACCTTCCGTGAGAGTCTTGGTGTCGTGGAAAGACCCTATGATGTGGGTCCTGTTGGATGAAGAGCTCTGGGAGCTCTGGGGGGCTTTGGGGATAGCTTCTCGGAGCTATAAGCACTCATAATGCTTCTGCCCCACCCTTGTGATTATTGAGCTGGTTCGCCACTTATTTATCTGTGCCCCGTATGCATCCTACCCATTGAGTTTAGGGCTCATGGGAAGTACCTCTCATTTGGCCAATGAGGTGTGGAAAAGCTAGAGACTATTAGCAAAGACTGATGGACGCATCAAAGATTGCCGTACTCTCTATCTAGGATGGCATGGTCCAACCACTTGATCTGGGATCAAGATTTGTGAGGTCTGGGACCTCTGGACTGATTATGTCAGTCGGGGGATGATGTCTTTGTGACTGACCCACTTCTGTTCTGAAATAAAGAAGCCAGCAAAGCAAGTTTCGGCGGGATGACTCACGATGTTGATTGCACTAATAGATGGAGTTCTCCCTAGTTGAGAGGGAGTGTTAAATTTGGGCAACTAGGTCCAAACTCCATGTTCTGATGCTCAGATTAAGAGGCTAATATTTTTGTTGGATTCCTTTTTCTGAGAGGTGTAAAATCCATATAAAAATAGTCTTAATCCGATGAGCAGAACTTATATTTTGAATTTATTATTCTTAATAAATTATATGTGCAAGGTCGGCCAGTTTTGTAATGTAGGCTCACATGCCCAACAGATGTGTCACACACCATCATTGATGGATATAAATACAGGAAAAGTTGGAGCGAATTTCATCACAACACAACTCACATCTTCCTCTCTCATCCTAAAGAGTACGAGCTACCTGGAGGACGAATTTCAGCCACACGTGGGAAGGACGAAGAGGACAGACCGTACGGCTGAGCTGTAGTACGATTTTCTGCTGCTTGGGTTTCGCAGAAGTTTGACCAGCGTTGACTTTGGTCCTTGGTCCAATCAAGCTGAAAATTTGTGGGAAGTTCGATTTTTGAAGGCCGTACTACCTGGCACCAAAAATCGAGGTCAAAGAGTTGACCGTTTTGCTGCTGC
>APFE031254914.1:4515-24042 GCA_000404065.3 Pinus taeda | reverse complement strand
TGATCAAACCTCATTGACATTCTTCAGCCGAGTTCCGGGGATTAACTTTGAGTCATTTGTCACCAAGCCATCTGTTGTGTCGTTATGTGTTCAATAGGTCTGTAAAAAAAACATTCAACTGCAAAATACCTATCATCCATTTTATCATCCTTGAGTCAGTCCTTACAGCGACATTTCTTCAACTTGAACTATGATTTCGTGTCGTGGGCTTGCCTGCGGCGGGTCACTTTCTATCGACATCAGCACATTATCTAGAGAGTTGACCTAGAAATCGTCAGTATCTTGAAGTCTGCATGCATCAATGGCAGGATTCTCGCCTTCGACGTTAGTTTTCATCATTGACTTGCGATCGAAGGATTCCATGAAATGTTCGACATCGACTCATTCATTCACATCTCATGGATTGTGCTGGGTACTTTGAGAACCATTGAGATCACTGGTGGTCTCTCTCACGCTTGTTAACAGTTTACATCATTGACTGGTAATCAAGTGGTTTCAACCATGTTCGACATCGACTCATTTATTCGCATGGCTAGAATCGTACCAATTCGAGAAGTAGAGATGAAGACCCTGGATCTAGTTTCCACCATCCAGGCTACAAGGAGTTTTGTATTCATTATATTGTAGACCGTGGACCAATTATAAATAGATGGCTGCGTCCATACTGTGTCTACATGAGTCTATGATTATGATGTACAATGAAATCATTCCTGTATCAGAACAGTAGTTAGTCTGTTAGTTAGTCCATTAGTTAAAGTTTTTGATCTGAGTATGGGAATGCCTACCTCAGCGATGATATAATCTTATACATGTATTTTGTGTTTAAAAATTGCAGGTTCTGACTGGGCTCTCCACAAGATAATCCTTGAAATGATAAAGTACTTCACCCTTCCTAGATGATATAAAACCCTTATCTATTATAGGCTTCGCACTTTAGGGGGCAATCTGTTACACTTAAATTTGTCACCATGACTATCTGCAGTTAGTATGGCTCCATCAACAGTCATACTATCCTCCTTGGCAAGCCTCATACCTCTGCTCTCCATGTCAAACTTCAAGAAAGAGAGAAAGTCTTTAAAAATCATGTTTATCTCTGGGTACGTAGGTTCTCTCTACCTTACCTGCGTGTACGCACTCCAAGCTCATTATACCTGCATACTTGTACGCTCTGTATGTCAAGGGTTGGGTGCATACTCCTATAAAGGTCAAAAGGCACGAGTTTCATCTTAAAAAAGTTACTTGTAGTCATTTCTAGAGCATTCTAGAAGCTTGTTTGACGTGTATTGAGCGCCTCCAGATGGTTCAGGTATCCCTATGAAAGAGGAACTTATCCCATCAAGAGGGGAGCTACCCCATCCAAAGAGGGGCTTATCCCATTGATGGTGGACCTGATTAACTTCCTCTAAAGCACTATAAATATAGGCATTAGGCCAGAAGGGGGGAGGTTGAAAGCTAAATATTCCAAGGGGTAGATGCTGCTGGAATTAGGACTTCCTTGTAGAAGCTTGTGAGGAGAGATTCCCATCCTTTCTTGTTTCATTTGCAAGTGGGTGAGCTTATCAAAGTAAAGGAAAACTCTTGTTGGACCCTGGGAGGGACCTGCACAACACCAAGGCTCAGGTTGTAATGGTTTCTTTTGTTTCCTATTAATACAAATAAGTCCATTCTTCTCAACAATTTGTTATTTATGAGTTGTTTCATATACTCCTTGGTCTGTATCTTAAATATGTTTTATTTTATGAGATATTCAGGTGCTATTTAATCATTTGATTGTTAGTGAATGCAGGTTTCGTAGAGAAAGAGGAGCTCATCCAGATCGACAAGGCTGGACTACTACAACAGCGTTGGACTACAGGTAGGATCTAAACACTTGATTTCTTGTATGGTAAATGCATATTTAGAGAAGGATTGTTCTTAATTGCTTTGTTTGTAACTAGAAAGCCTTAAGATTCTAGGGAGGTTGGTTTTGTCCGCAAAATTAACTCTTTCCGCCTGACACAAGGTATGGGGGATTATGGTGCCATTGATGTGGGCATCGACTATAGGACTCCCAAGGTCGAGATATTTTGGACAAATTACCTACCCCAACATCAGGTCGAATAATTGTCCTATGACATTGATAGTTGGGGCATCTCTCTTTCGCCTGCCTGGGTGTCTGAAGCACTTCTCCTTGATCATCTTGTTATATATAGGCACATCCTTTATGGCTTGTAGAAGTGGTATTTTTACACATAATTGTTTCAGTTCTCCCAGAAGTTCAGTTTCTTCTGGGGTCGGTTGTGTGGTTCCAGTTCGTCTCTGAGGAAAGGGTGGAATGATGCTAGGTTCACTTTCTTGTTTTTCTTCCTTAACCTCCTTAGGAGGAGGAGGTTGGCTATCTGGGAGAACCTTCCCAAATCATAGGTTAATCTCTTGAATCTCCACAGCATACGTTTGGCATGATGTTCCCCACTATATACCTATTGGACCTGTCGATTGTTGGGGTTTGGGTTCGGTTGACCAGGTATTTGGGGATATCTTAGAGGAGCAGGAGGTAATGGTTCTGGTTGAGCAGGCCATGGAGGAAAAAGAGTCGGAGGAGAGTTATACTGGGACCTCCACCCTTGATGAGGTGCATTCCACTGAGGTTGTGGCTGAGCATAAGAGTGAAATGAGTGAGCAACTGGCGGAGACTAGTATTTATGAGGATATGACCAAGGAGGGGGTGTGGACTAGGAAGGATGAGCAGGAGGGCCCTAAGAAGGCATGTAAGTGGCTTGATTGGGGTGGTAATAGATCTGGGAGGTCCCTTGATTTCCCTGCTGGTAAGGTCTGGGTCCATGTGGCCTCCTTTGGTTCATGAAATAGAGTGGTTCAGTGGCTCCTTCAGCCCCCTGATATGCAGGTTTGATTCTGGGAAAGGAAGGGCATTGATTCGTAGGATGGTCTTGTTCACAGACTACACACACTTCTATAGAGTGCACTGGACATTCATTTTTAGGATGCTTTCTCGTGCACCTGGGACAAAATATGGCCAAAGTTCTCTCAACTTCCTCTTGTTTCCTTTTGATATGCAAGGTATCCATTTGCATGGCAAGAGTCTGCCTCACCTCGCTCTTCAAATCTTCCAGTCGATTCTCAAGTTCGTTTCTAAGGGATGAGCTGGATGAGGATGTACTGGCTAAAGGTTGACTTCCCCTACCTCTCTTCCTAGCTGACCTGAAATGGTTTCTAAACACAATCTTTATGTCATCATAAGGTAGTTGGTAGATGTTTCCCCCAGCCAGCAAATGGAGGGTATCTAGAAGGTCTTCAGGGACTCCTCTAAGCAGAACTAACTTTAGGGATTCAAGGTCAAGTGTGCACCTGGCCCTTTTACAACTGAGTTGAAACCTCCCTTCATAGTCTTCCAAAGATTCATTACTGCCCATGGTCATTTGAAAGATTTCTTCCTTGGTTTCCTTTGACCTACAATAGTCCCGGTATTTGTTGTTAAAGGCTTGTTGCATCTGAGCCCAAGTTGTGATATTGTTCCCAGGTAACCCCATGAACCAACACAAGGCTGCATCTTTGAGGGTAGAAGTGTTATAGACATATTTGGGCACTGCAACCCCAAACTCATATGTCCATAAACTAAGGGCTCCTCAAGTCCCTAAAAGTGTTGTTTCATACCCTAAATGATCATGGGTAGCTGATTACATCATTTCCCAGAATTTCCACCTGAAAAACTACTCAAAACTAGACAAACCTGGACCATACAGACTGCTCCATGGGCAAGGTGCAATGCATACTGACTACATAACTGGCCAGGTGCGATGCATACTGAAATGACCTTCTATGGGGTGTGATGAGTGAGAATAGACAAATGGCAGAGACAGTTTGCAAGGTGGATGATCATGGAATCTTCCAAAAATGTGACACTTGCCTCTCTGAATTCGCCGAGGGATGAGTAAGAGATCATTGAAATCTCCAAGTGGAACCAAGAATTATCAGTGGAATGACACTAATCAAAAGCCTAGAGCTGACCCACACCCTTGCAAGACATCTATAAATGGATCCCTCATCTGAGAGATCTAGAGGCTGGAATTTTTGTATTTTGTAAGGAAGTGTTGTTGGTTTGTTGGTGAGAAGAGACATTGCATTGTTGAGTGATTTCCTTGTTCATGAGGTGAAGAGGGCTTCTACAATTGGGAGGATGATGTTGAATCAGACAGCTTGGTTGTAATCCTCTTACATTACTATTAATAAAGTTCTTTGAGTTTTCCTCCATATGATCTTGTATTTGTGAATCTTATTGTTTATGAATGAAATTGTATGGTCAATGTGTTTCTAATTCTGCATTGTTTATGATGTTTAGATAGAGATTCTTTCATAGTTTTTTGTTACTTTGACTCTACAGGTACTCTTTTAAGCTGAACAAGTAGGAGAGGAGTAGAAAATTCTATCAAGGAAAGGAGAAATCAAGCTAGGATCAAAGCGGAAGATCCAGGTTGGTCCTCTTTTATTCTCTTCCATCTATCACACTTAAAGGAACTCTTGAAAAGCTTTCATTGTTTGTTTCTAAGATAGCTACCCATCTTAGTGGGACTAGCAGTTCAAACCAACACTAGTTTTCCCTGAAACAAAATGCTGACTCCACTGGGGAACGAATAGTTTGTTTTGTTTGTTTATTGTCTGCTTTATAAACTATAGACGGAGCCTGAAGTTAGCCAGCGAGCCTTCAAAATTCCTTTGCTATACAATTTCGAAGTAGATAAACATTGCTTCAGTCAATCTTTGGGTTGGTTTATGAACTGAACATCTGACTTACAAAGCATCCTAAGTGCCCTCGTGGTAGCTCAGAACCTCATCAGATCCTACACTTATGCTTTGTTTTTTACTGTCCATCATTACTTAGCTTAAATCACTGAACTTAGCTGCAAATTTTGAGCAAAAACCAAGATCAGTTTCGCTCCCTAGCCCATCGCACTATCTGCAACTGTGCAACCTGGATGCATCGCACCTCCTGTGTGTTACAGGTGAGATGCATCCCTATTTCCCTGTGTTGCAAGTGAATTGATTTAGTGATACTGCTTTCTTCTCTGAAAGTTGGTTTTTTCCTCCTTGTTTACAACTTTGTTCAATAGTTTTGTTGTACATGATCAGTATCTTCTTGTTGTAACCTTCTTCCTTCACATTATTTCAGCCTCCATCAGTTAGGAATTGTAAATGTTTTTGTGTATTTGTCAATCATTTACAATCTTCCTTTGTCGAAAGTAGCCTAATCAAACTGTCATTTTTTATGCAAGTGTTGTAATTGTCATTCTGAATCAAAAGAAGAGTGTCGTAAATTCTTCCTCTTCTAGATAGTTGATTGTACTTTTTTCATTTTACTTGATTTGAAATTATTAGTATTTGAAGTGTCGAAAATAGTTTTCAATTTGAAATCAAAAAGTGTCGTCTTAGTCTTCCTTTCATTTTGAAAAGGAAATTGTTAGTATTGTCACTTTGAAAGAAAATAGTTCAGATCTATACTTAGCTTTCCTTTTGGCATTCACACATTAAGAAAGCGGAAAAAGAAATACATGCATGTGCATCTGCATTTTGACTGCATACGAAATTTGATTTAGGAAAGTGCATTTAGTGTCTGCTCTATGCTCTCTGCTGAAAGAAAATCATTATCTTCTTTGCTTTGTAGCTAGGATTTTCATTGCTAAAAGAACATAAAGGGTTGTTTGTCATTTTAGATTGCATATTTACGAATTTCACATCTACATCACGCGATGAACCTTGAAAGACAAACTTCTAAGCAAGATCAACTCTAAAATAAACCTCAATGAACATAAAAACGCTTTGGAACCTAACGCAACACATCTAGAAGTCTAGGCTAGAGACGTGTTCCGACGTCATAGAACTTGGTAACTATCGTTTTCATTGAAGGTTGGGTGATTCCTCCTCTTTGATACGACAAGTGCCAGTACGGACTTATGCTCCCTGTACCGTCGAGTATATATTGGGAGACCACAATAGGCTGATATCCTTTATCCTTAGGAAGCCATGTCTACCACCCTATCGATTGTAATGCACTGAACACAACATTCGAGAATATTGGCTGCCGTACATAAGTCCTTGGTAATTTCTCTATCATTTATCACCAAGGTGTATTTTGCAGTTTTACGATCGATTTTGTAAACCCTTTGTCTAGACTTCTAGAGCAGTCATTTTCGTTCCTTTTCGACTCCTTAAAAGAAAAGGACCATCTGAGCACTTGTCACTTCAGGCTCATTAAAAATCAAAGGCCACTAGAGTCACCTTTAGCTTTTTCTCGACTCTTAAAAATTGAAAAAGCAAGTTGCGTCAAAGTGTCTTAAAATTCATTTAAATCGGAATAACATTTTCCCCCTTTAATTTTTGAGTTGATCAAGTAATCCGTAATCGTGGAAGAAAGTCAATCAAAACCCCGTCGTTCACGGAGACTAGTGAGTCAACCGTCTTTGACCCTAGAAACGAAACCATCTTGAGCAAAGCGTTCTCGTTTAACTGAGTCAAATTCACCTGATTTATTTGAAACTTGTGTTTCAACATCGTCAAAGATTACAGTTACTCCAATTATCTATGGTACATCTGCCTTTATAGAAGAAGTTCTATAGTTACAAGAGGACATTAGAACTGGTCCTAGTGTAATGGTAGACACCTCTATTCCTGAAGCAGCTCCACCTAGGACTGATCTAGAAACTGAAGTTCACTTGCCTAAACATCTGGAAGTTGAATTCCAAAATTTAGAACGTGTCACCCCTCCAGTATCTGTTACTGCAGAAGCTACACTTTCTTCGGCTCTAGAAATATTTTACGGACCTGACGGTCTACCTCTTCCACCTGGATTGATTGCTATAGAAGAGATAGTAGAGAATCTTCCACCCAGTACTCCAGTGCATTTTGTAACTGGGATCCACTTACATCCTTCTACTATAGATGTTAGTTCTTTTTCATGACAAGTTCCTGTCGAATCGCTAGGAAATATTTTGGATAGACTAAATATGTCTGAACAACCATCAACATCTAGGACTGTGTCAACTGACACAGCTACAGCGGAGCTTCCTGCTACCATTCCTACAATGATTGCTGGTATACCATCTGTCCCGGCTAGTTACCAACAACAAACCGGAGTCCAATCAGGGACTGTTTCGACGACATGGTCTGTTCCTTTGTCTTCATCCGGAATCTCATCTGGTATTTCTTATGTTGAAACTCAACAAGTTGATCCAATGGGTCTCCAAAGGCCAATCTACCCTTTAAGTACTGGATTTCCACCATATAGGGGGCAGTATGCTTTTTCATTGTTCCCTCCTGGAGAACAACCATATGAGAGTATACAACAAAGTTTAGGTCAAACTAGAATTACAACCAGCGGTTGGGTACCAATACCGCCTCAACAACCAAGGGTTGTATATTCAATGCAACCAGTCAATCTTGTGTCGAATATTCCCACTACACCTGCTATTGTGGTTGTATCACAAGTACAAGCACTACCTATTGTATGTCAACCTCAAGTCTCTCAGGTTGCAATACAACAGCCTCTCATCTCACATTTTCAATCACAACCTCGGGTTAGTACCTCCTTATCTGGAGCGACTGAGGCTCAAACAGGTACTATCACTCTGCATCTTGGTCAATCATCTAGTATTGGACAACAGCAAATGGTCCAACAACCATGGCTAGTGCAATATCAACAACCGCAATTCCAACAATCATGCCAAGGACCTGAGCAATAGGGCTTTGTAAGTAACGGGCAACTGCATTTCCAAAGTAGTTATCAACAACCATACTATAATGGCTATGCACATCAACCTTATCAAAGTTACCAGCATCAAATACATTATGTTGGTATGCAAAGACCTATTGCTCAAGCGATTCCATCTTATCTTGGGTATGCCTTGCCTAACCTGAATCAACATTTTCCCTTTGTCGCAACTCTAGAATTACTAGATCTAAACCAGTTGACGAATGATCCAATTGCTTACGCCCCTTGGTGGCCCGCAATTCCTCATAAACTTCCCTTAGATATTCCTAAATTCAATGGAAATCTAGGTGAAGATCCATCGAATCATGTGATGACATTCCATTTGTGGTGTTCATCCGACACCCTAAATGATGAGTCGGTTAGGCTTCGCCTTTTTCAGCGAACGTTAACCAGTCTGGTAGCTAAATGGTATATAGAATTTCCTAGAGCTTCATTTGATAACTTCAGCACCCTTGCCACTACCTTTTTAACCCATTTTCAGTTACCCATAAGGTACGAAACAGGGACAGAACTCCTCACCAACTTTAAACAAACGACAACCACTCACATATCTGATCATATCCATGAGTGGCAGCATCATCGAAGAATGGTGAAGATGTACGTTCCTGATCAAATTTTAGTTGAATGGTTTATAAAGTCATTATTACCCTCTATTACAGAGGATGTGGTTAAGGGAGGAGTTGTCACTGAAGAACAATTCATTGCTCGTGCACAATATTTAGACTTGATCTATACTTAGTCTGGCACGCTCTACGAGAAAATTCCTGATGCTCCTAGATCATAATTTTTCGTTCCTCCCCCTCCTAAATCAAACAAAGACTCTCATGTCGGTGATGGAGTGATAGGTACGACAAGCACGAAAACCACAAAGGCTACATCTAAAAAAGCCCGTACGGTTTCTAGTCAAAAAGCAGATGAAGAACCTCTCGCCTCTGAGGTTAATGTCGTGTCAATTGACAAAGGAAAAAATCCCAAGCAACCAGGGGGCAAGAAAAAAGGGACAAAAAAAAAGAAGAAACAGGAGGATTCAACTCCTGAGAAACCTTCTGGAAACCCTAATGGAAAGAAGAAACCTAATCAGCCATGTTTTATATGTGATGAGGACCATTACACAAAAAATTGTCCACATCAAGCTGAAGTCAAGAAGTTTTTCAAAAAGACTTCAAATGCCTCAGTGGTATTGACTGATCCGTTTCCAAATCTAGAAACTAACCTGGTTGCTAGTGATCGTGCTTCCCCATCCCAAGTGCTTATGCTATCCATCTCAAAATAGCAAAATGATGCTTTGATATCAACAAGGAATAAAGATTATGGGAATCCACAGTCGTCGAACAGCAAGGCTACAGATCAACCTAGTAGTTCGACAACAACTTCGCCAGAAGTTTTTCCACCAATCATTCCTGAATTAACAATAAAACTGCCTAAGGAAGTAGTACATAAATCAACGTTTAATCCTCGTGCTTGAGCAACATAGAATTATAATATAATGGAGGATCTGGCCCAATCTCCATCCGCTATGCCGACACTTCAAGTACTGCAGAATTTCCCCTCCCAAAAACAGGCTTTGTTATCAGCGATAGGTAGGATTGATCCAGCGGATTCCAATCTAGTGGCCTTTAATCATAAAGGATACAAACCTCGGTTATCGGCCCAGCTCGCTTTCCTTATATAGGTAAAATCCCTCAACAAAATTTTTCATCAAACAATCATTGATGAGGGGGCATCTACTTGTATTATGTCAATGAGTTGTTGGAAAACTTTAGGCTCGCCACCCTTGTCACGATCATCAACAACATTAAAAGCATTCGATGGGAGAACATACACGACGTATGGGATATTAAGTAACTTGCAAGTCGAACTTGGGGGCAAGACAGTATAAATTGAAGTTGAGGTCATTGATGGAAACCTTGACTACAATATCCTACTAGGCAGACCCTAGATTTATGCTATGGCTACTATTGTGTCAACATATTTTAGAAAGATTGCATTTCCCTTTCAAGGCGGAATTACAATCATTGACCAACTAACCTTTCTCCCCAACAGTTCACAAGTTACTGGAAGCATTCCATTGATCCATGGAAGTTCTCAATCGCTTCAAAATATCACAATAGGTCTCCTGAAAGACCCTTCCTTAATGGGTACTTTTTCCCTCCTGCCTCCGAGTAATCTGGCGGAAGTGGCCACGGTGGAAACCTGTCACTTGATATCTTCTACATCAACAAATATGAAGAAGAACTCTGAACATTTTGATAGTGTGGATCATCACGAGGTATTGCCTCCAAGCCCTACCATACCTACATCATCTGATGATCAATTCAGTGATATTGTACATTATGTACTGGGGGCATTGGAACCAGATCTTTCCTTCATGACCCCTTATGAGTTGTGATCAAAGGTCACCAGAGGATAGTTCGCTGACTAGTGTCAACCTCGTTAAAAAATGAAACCAAGGATCTGAGAAGAATTCCTTGTCTTGTATCAAGCTCGTTAAAAAATGAAACAAGGCTGAGCAAAGTTCCAAGTCGAGTCTTTCACTTGATCTCGTAAAGGAACCTTCATTCCATCCACCTAATTACCGCGAGTAGTCTGGTGAATGTAATGAAGCTTAGGGGGCATGCACCCTTGTCTATTTTGCAGACAAACCCAGTTGTAGAGATAAGTTTCCTTGTAAGTTATGTGATCAGTATGAGTGACCTTTCACCTTTGTCTATTTAGTGGACAAAGTGCAGGAAGTGTTTTGTCTAAGTGTTGATAGAAAATCATCATACTTAACCACAGTAAGTTTCCATATGGTTACTGAAGACCTTTTTTTATGCTGGGGGCATGCAAACCTTTTTATTCAAGCAAAAATGACCAATTTCATTTTTTAGCCTTTTAGCGTTTTAGCTTTTTAGCTTTATAGTTTGCTTGTTCGTAGCTTACATAAAAAGGAAAAGAACAATGTTCCTGCAAGGTTCAGACTCGTTAAAAAATCAACCTGCATTGAGCATATTTTCTCCTGATTCAAGCTCATTAAAAAATGAAACCACCTTTGGTAAATAACCTTTTTGATCGCCATGTTATAAGCCCTTTTGAACCTTGGTTGTGTTCCTACCGTCACCTCCATTCATTTGCCCATCCATACACTTCCACTTGATTGTTTACCCTTTTGAGGAACAGCTGCGATGAGTGATTCTGATTGCCACCCTCTTCACACTGCCATGTTTTGGTAGTTCCAAACTTACCTGGAACCAGTCGCCATCCTGAAATACCACTTTTTCCTCAAAAAATGAGTCCCTTTTAAACTCTCTTTAGACTCATTAAATATAAAAAGATTGTCGAGCTATTGGCCTTTCCAGCTCGTTAAAGTAAGGGGAACACCATCCCTCTCATATATTTTAATATTTTTGGACTTGAGGGATTATTAAACAAAAATATCGAGTGCTTGTCTTTGTCAGCGTGTTAAACTATCGAAAAGTCATCCCTTTTGTATTATTTTACACTTTTTCGGACTTAAGGGATTATGCCATGAAAAAGGACTGTTGGAGTCTCCTTTCGATCCATTTTCAAACTATCTAAACATGAAAATGATCGAGTTATCTTTGTCGTTAAACTCATTAAAATAATAGCGACAAACTTGTCCACCTAGACAAGAATGAGTCTCACTGACGTTAGGCTCGCTAAACACAAAGCGACAGATTTTCCCGAAGGACAAATTATAGACCAAGCATATGTTATCCTCCTCAAGCTTGTCAAAAATAAATAGATAATGGTCAGCAATGACTGGGGTAAAATGGGATGAAACTTGAAGAACTCTATTGGTAGCAGGTCACTCCTGAACATGACACTTTCACTCCATCACTGTGATTGAGCTGGGTTGGGTTTTTCCATTCACCATCACCATTGGTCTGCCTTGCCATCTATGGGGTTAACACTACTAGTCCATATCAGTGTCGCCAATATGTTCAAGAGCATTCATTCAAAGAATTCACCATCTAGCAAACACCTCATCCACTGCATTACATCTACCCTTCATTTTTCATGACCGCCATTCCTGAACCTTATATCATCAAATTGTTTTCATCTTCACAAAAATCATTTGCTCCGTTTCGCGTCGTAGATGTGGGATACATCAAGGCCCTCCTATGACAGGTCACTTCTTGTTGACATCAGCTCATTATCCAAGAAGTTGACTTAGAAACAACCCTTTCAGTACTTTGAAGCTTGCATGCCTCAATGGCATGTTTCTCACTTCTGGCGACAGGTTTACATCAATGACCTTCGGCTGAAAGACTTTGCGTGGTGTTCGACATCAGCTCATATATATTGACACCACATGAATTGTATTGTAGTACCTTGAGGGTCATCATCATTATTGGTGACTCCTCTCACATTTGTTAACAACTTACATCATTGGCTGGTAATCAGGCAATGTCTTTCCATGTTCGACTTCAGAACATCTTTTCACATAGATCGACTTGTACATCGGACGAAGATTGGACGAGTTTTGAAGACCCCGAATCTAGTTTCATCCATCTGGGCTACGATATATTTAGGAAAATAAAGACATCAATTGTACACAGAAGCTGCACAGATAGTCATCTAAGCCAAGTAAGATGACTCTTCATGCAAAGAATCACTAGTCTGCAACAGCAGACGCTTGTCTGTCATATGTACATGAAAATGAATTTATAAAGTTGAGCATGGGAATGCCCACCTCAGCTAGATCATGAAAATAATATGATGATGATGTATTGTATTGTATCTTATACAAGTCACCTTCCAGTACGAATACCTCAGATCCTCATGAATAAATCATTTCACCCGACATCAGAATATTTACGACCTCATGCTTTAGGGGGCACCTATTATAGACATATTTGGGTACTGCAACCCTAAACTCATATGTCTATAAACTAAGGGCTCCTTAAGTCCCTAAAAGTGTTGTTTCATACCCTAAAGGATCATGGTCAACTGATTACATCATTTCCCAGAAGTTCCACCTCAAAAACTACTTAGAACTGGAAAAAA
Organism: Pinus taeda; assembly: GCA_000404065.3. NCBI lineage: Eukaryota > Viridiplantae > Streptophyta > Pinopsida > Pinales > Pinaceae > Pinus > Pinus taeda. The sequence goes on along the minus strand of APFE031254914.1, from coordinate 11,273 downwards.
CTTGACCATACAGACTGCTCCATGGGCAAGGTGCGATGCATACTGAATTCCTAACTGGCCAGGTGCGATGCAGACTAAAATGGCCTTCTGTGGGGTGCGATGAGCGAGAATAGACAAATGGTGAAGATAGTTTGCAAGGTGGATGATCATGGAATCTTCCAAAAACTTCTCCTGTGACACTTGCCTCTCTGAATTTGCTCAGGGATGAGTAAGAGATCATTGAAATCTCCAAGTGGAACCAAGAACTATGAGTGGAATGACACTATTCAAAAACCTAGAGCTGACTCACACCCTTGCAAGACATCTATAAATGGATCCCTCATCTGAGAGATCTAGAGGCTGGAATTTTGTATTTTGTAAGGAAGTGTTGTTGGTTTGTTGGTGAGAAGAGACATTGCATTGTTGGGTGATTTTCTTGTTCATGAGGTGAATAGGGCTTCTACAACTGGGAGGATGATGTTGGATCAGACAGCTGGGTTGTAATCCTCTCTTACATTACTATTAATAAAGTTCTTTGAGTTTTCCTCCATATGATCTTGTATTTGTGAATCTTATTTTTTATGAATGCAATTGTATGGTCAATGTGTTTCTGATTCCGCCTTGTTTATGATGTTTAGATAGAGATTCTTTTATAGTTTGATGTTACTTTGACTCTACAGGTACTCTTTGAAGTGGGACAAGTATGAGAGGAGTAGAAAATTCTATCAAGGAAAGGAGAAATCAAGCTAGGATCAAAGCGGAAGATCCAGGTTGGTCCTCTTTTATTCTCTTCCATCTATCACACTTAAAGGAACTCTTGAAAAGCTTTCATTGTTTGTTTCTAAGATAGCTACATGTCTTAGTGGGACTAGCAGTTCGAATCGACACTAGTCTTCCCTGAAACAAGAAGGAAACAGTTTCAACTTCTACTCATCTTCTGCATAGTCATAGGTTCGACAGAGAACAACAAATTCAAACAAGAAAGTATCAGGATCTTTGGTATTTAGTCCATGGAAGTGAGGTAAGGCTGAAGGACTTATGTTTTTCATTTTTTTGTCCCCATTGGTCTCCAGGATAGGAAAGGCACCTTCTATTCTTTCCCCATTCCCTCTAACGTTTTTTTTTTCAGCCATGGTCTCAAGAGAAATGGTTTCTTGCTCTTCTTCTATTATAGGATCTTCATATATCTCTGGAGGTTTACCTATAAGATATAATGGATCATTGCCACCAAAGAAGAGAGAAGGGTGACCCAGTGATGTGTTGGGGGTGTTGGGTAGGAATTTTCCTGAATTGTCTTTGTTCCTACGAGGCATGAAAGGAAATCTCTTTTTTTTTGGGGGGTGGGGGATTTTTGTGTTTCTTTTTCTACTTGTACCTGTAAAAACTGAAATGGATTGAACAGAAAATTGCAACTAACTAAAATAAACCTCGCTGAAATGAAAATTGCAGAATTGAAATGAAAGTAGGAAATGTCTAATCTATGCTTGCTGAAATGAAATTGCAGAATTGAAATGAAAGCAGGAAATGTCTAACATACGCTTGCTGGAATGAAATTATAGAATTCAAATGAAAGTAGGAAATGTCTAATCTACTTTTGTTGAAATGAAATTGTAGAATTCAAATGAAAGCAAGAAATGTCTAATCTACTTTTTCTTAAATGAAATTGCAGAATTGAAATGAAACAACTAGTCTACTTTTGCTGAAATAAACTACTTAGCAGAGTGTTTCAGTAGAAAATAGAATAAAAGTAGTAATCACAAAATACTCTGATGCTTCCCCGGCAACGGCACCAAAAAGAGTGGTGAGCTTCAGTATTGCAGCAATAATGTTGCAACTCCTGGGGCTTCCTTCTTTACTTTTATCAACCCGGTAGTTCGTAACAAACTTCGAAGCGACGGTACTGTATGCACAAGTATTAGCTCTTACTGCAGGATGTCACTTGATCAGCTGGCGCAAGTTCACTAGGAGATTAAGCCAACTTCTATGAGTTCTCAGAAGAAGCTTTTACTGTGATGGAAGAAAGCTAACTCTATAGAGGCTATTCTACTTGCAGGAAGAGAAGGAAAACTGAAAGGACATGCAAACCCTAGCAAACCCTAATTTTGCAAGAAAAGAGATGGAAACTACTGAAATGGGTGCCATTAACTTCTGAAAAAGGTAAATTGCATCTATTCAAGCTAATTCTGATGAGAGATGGAAAGAAATCATCTTTTTGTACCTTTGGGTATTTTTATGTGGAATTATTATGCTTATGGTTTGACTGATTGTGACTATGCAGAGGATTGGTGGCAAAGGAGGATGGAGTTTTCTTTTTCTGAAGATGAGGAAGATGTGGAGAGGTCCTAAGAAGTCCCTAGTACCCTTCTGGATACTTCCATTGCGATCAGACTTCGAAAAATCGCTCGCATGAATTTCTACAGCAGGTTACAGGGGATCTACAGAAGTTTCTATAGGAGAATCTACAGGAGTAAGCCAAAAGTGGTTTTGGAGGTTTGAAGGTGGAAAAATGGTGAGAAAGGGGAAATCAAGGCTGGATGAAGGTGTTGAGGGGTCTAGGACTCTATTAATGAAGATCGGGAATGAAGGAGATGGTTGGATTTTTTCAAAGGGCAAGAAAGCAACTTGATGGAAAAATGCATAAATTAGGGCAAGTTGGCGAAATGAGGCGAATGAGTGGGGAAATATTGAGAGATGAACTGGTAAAGGTTTTTCTATGGAGGAATGATAAGCTGGAGTGTTCTACGAGTGAGTTGTGAACTTATTTCCCAAAACTAACCAAAGCAAAAACCGAAAAATAGAGTTTGTCTATTTTGACCTAAAAACAGAGTATTGTTGAACAGAACTTTATGAACAGAAAGTTATGAGAGAAATCCATGGTAAATGAACATGAAATGGTATAAGTAGGTGGATCCAAGAAAATATCAACTTCTCCAACTCAAGACATCACACTAGTAATTGCATGAAAGGCAAAAACTATGTTTTTGGTGGCAGCAGTAGTGCCTTGACCTCAAATCATGGTCCCAAGGAGGGAGAAAGGAGATCAAGACCTGTTTGTAGCCTTTTTGGATCTTTCTCTGTTACTACAGAAAACTACTTAAGCAACTTGAAGCAAGAACAAGTAATTTAACCATCAAAAGCAACCTATTTTACCAAAGCAAGATTTAACCTAAACAACAGAAATCAACTTACGAATGCAATAAAAAAACATATAAATACACAAAGGAGGTGTTGGGTAGCTTGGGTTGGCCCCTAACCCAAGAGCTTCGGCCCTCTAGAAAAGATCAGTGTTGGTTCAAAGCTAGATTCATCTTCATTGATCAAAAAATAATAGTTACATCACAAAAATGTCTGCAAAACGAGCTTGAAAATGAGCTAAGTACAGGACTGCACAAAAGTGTGAAAATAGACTATCAAATGGCTAAAATATTAAGGCTTGAAGCCTTATTATTTATACAAGTGAAGACTCCCAACAGTCTTCCTAAACTTAAGGAACTCGGCTGCCTAAACTAGAGATAACAACAGCCCTACTTGAGTTGCTCGACTGCCCCTTGGAATCATCGATGTGGTGGCCTTTGTACTCTGAGCTGATGATGGGAAACTCAAGGAAGGGGTCATTAATGCAGGAGACACCCCTCCTATAAGTCCTCAGCCCTGTTTCCTTGAATTTGGTTGCCATTCTGCTCATAAATGCCTAGTCCTTGTCCAAAAATTGTCCAAAAATCTGCAATAAACACTCATTAGACTATGTGGCAAAGTGACTATCCCCATTCACTCAATTGACATAAATATATTCAAAAACATGCACAAAACTGTGGAAAATGGTGGATTAAATGAAAATAATAGGCAAAATGAGCCCATATAGTTACCCATTTCTAGGGCTCATCACCAGTATTAAGTCAGATAGCTGCCTAATGAAATTAATGGTAGGGGTGCCTATTTTTCGCCTCCATGGATGTTTGAAACACTTTTATTTAATGAGTTTGTTGTAAATAGGTACATCCTTAATGGCTTGGAGAAGTGGGATTTTGACACATACGTTTTTTAATTTACCCAGAAGTTCATTCTCCTCTAGGGTAGGTTGGAATAGATGAGTTAGTCTTTCAGGAAAGGGTGGTGGATTCACTCTAGGCATACTTTCCTCTCTTTCTTCCTCATTCTCCTTAGCTGGAGATGGAGGTTTGTTATTTTGGAGCACTCTCCCAGATATAAGGTTGATCTCTTGAATTTCCATAGCATAAGCAGGGTAGGATGTCTCTCCACTATAGACTTGTTGTGCCTATCTATTGTTCGGGTTCGGGTTTGGTTGGGCACGCAGAGGTTGTTTCTGTGGAACAGGGCGTAAAATTTGTGGTTGAGTAGGAGGTGAAGGCAATAAAGCTGGAGGATTGTTTTATGGAGGCCTCTACCCCTGGGGTGTTGCATTCCACTAAGTTTATGGAGGTGTATATCGCCGAAATGACTGGTTGGTCGGTTGTGTTGGGTTGTGTTATATTCTTTCCACGACTAGTCCACGTTGTTAACCGATAGGTTAGAAGGGGGGTGAAGCCCCCCGTTCATTGCATTGATTGCATGGCGGGGGGAGTCACACGGGGTTTGAGGGGTGCAGGTAACCCCACTCTATGGGGTTCGGAGCAGCGCCCCAAAAAATTTTGGTTTTGGGCCCTATTTTAGGTTGGGCGGACCTACCTATAGTTCTGTGCATGATTTTTGCACTTTGTTTTGGACACAATGGTTTTCGGTCCATGGTTTTGGACGTGATGGTTTTCGGTCCATGGTATTGGATGCTTTGACATGTATAAACATGCATTATAACATTGAAAGGAACATAATGAAAAATCAATCTGGTAGTCCCTGTTTTGGGATCCAGTGGAAAATCTCTATGTATATGAGTTTTATGTGTTATTCTCTCACATTGTTTATTTTCTGTGTTTTAGAATTCATATGTAGGTAATTTTTGTACGAGGTTAAAACCTACATTTGGTATCAGAGTTGTTTTCACTTCAAGGGGAAGCCTTTTTTGCTGAGGGGTTTCGCTCGGGCTTGTGGTAGACCCTGTTCAGTGGGAGATCTACGAGATCGATCCTGGTGGTGAAAGAAGATGGAGAGCAGTGGAAAGATAGAGATCGATAAATTTAATGATTAGAGTTTTGAGTTGTGGAAACTCAATATGAAGGATCTCTTGGTGGATAAAGATCAGTGGATCGCAGTAGATCCGGTTACTAAACCAACGGGAATGTCCAATGAAGAATGGAAGAAGTTGGACCGGAAGGCAAAGAGCACAATACGATTGTGTGTCTTAGATTCAGTATTGTTGAATATATTAGGGGAAGCTACAGTGAAGGCTTTGTGTAAGAAGTTAGGGACTTTGTACCAATCTAAGTCTCTAGTGAATAAATTGTTCCTACAGAATAAGCTGTATAACCTGAGGATGAAAGATGGAGACTCGGTGACAGAGCATCTGAATGCATTTAATATTTTGGTAAGTCAGTTATTATCTGTGGATATTAAAATTTCAGATGAAGATAAGTGCATCAGTTTGTTGTGTTCTCTACCAGATTTGTGGGATAGTCTGGTTATTACAATAGGTAGCAATGCAACTACCTTGCGGTTTGATGAAATAGTCTCATCCTGGTTGACGAAGGAGATGAGATGGAAAAATATGGAGAGCCAGAATGGTGATGCCTTGTCTATATGAGGACGGCCCCAGAACAGAAGCAAAAATAAGTCATCAAGTTGGAGATCTAAATCTAGAGGGAGATTTAAATCTCCAGGAAAACCTGTAAAGGTGGTGTGCTGGAAATGCAGAAAGGAAGGGCACTACAAAAGAGACTGTAAATCTAAAGCTCCTAATAAAGGAAAGGGATCTGATGATTCTCCTTCTGCAGAGGCGAAAGCCACCTTAGATGAAGGTGGGGATGTGTACTTGGCTTCTTCAAGTATACATGTAGATCATGAGGCTTGGTTGATTGACTCAAGTGCATCCTTTCACTTCACTCCACGTAGAGAGTGGTTCTGCGAGTATGAGAAATATGATGGTTGTGATGTCTTCTTGGGGGATGAAGGGAAGGCTAGAATCGTTGGTCATGGAAAAGTAAAGTTGAAGTTGCAAGGTGGAAGGGTTAGAACACTTCTGGGTTTTATGCATATTCCCACATTAGCCAGAAACATGATTTCTATAAGCAAGTTGGATGATGCAGGTGTAAAAACAGTGTTCGATAAGGATACATCCAAGATGGTTCGGGGGGCACTAGTATTGATGCGGGGAGTTTGGATTGGAACTTTGTACAAGCTGCAAGATAGAACTGTTATTGATGGGTGCAACAGTTTGGTGGTTCCTGAAAGTGGAGTAGAAAATCTAGTAGTCTTTGGAGAGAAGACTATGCTGTGGCATCAAAGGCTTGGACATATTGGAGAGAAGGGCCTTTGAATACTTCATGGTCAAGGTATGGTAGAAGGTATGAGTAATATCTCTCTGGATTTTGATTTCTGTGAAAATTGTGTATATGGGAAGCAGAATCGGGTGAGTTTCCCCTCTTGTGGTAAGAGGATGAAACAAATATTAGAGCTTGTGCACAGTGATGTGTTTGGACCTGTGAAAGTTCCATCACTGGGTAAGTCTGTGTACTATGTATCATTTATAGATGACTTCTCAAGGAAAAAATGGATATATTTCCTTAAGAAGAAATCTGAAGTCTTTGACAGGTTTAAAGAATTTAAGGCTCAGGTGGAAAATCAGACAGAGAAGAAGATAAAGGTACTGAGGATAGATAATGGTGGAG
>APFE031254911.1:191525-212772 GCA_000404065.3 Pinus taeda | reverse complement strand
TCATTCCTTGCATTAATCTTGTCCATCATCTTTTCTACTGCACTTACCAAACTGTCAAGCTTTATCTCTAGAGATGTTGATTCGGCCGAATCTATGTTTTTCATCTCTTCTTCCTTCATCCTTGCCCTTCGGATCAGCAGATGCGCCTCTACATTCACTGCACTGTTTTGCATCTCGTGAAGTGTTGCAATGTCCTTTTCTCTCAGCTGAAACTCCATCTCCAGATCAAAGGCACCCGGATAGTGCAAGAGAGCAGATCTAGGAGTAGGCCTTATCTCAGCTGGCATTGAATAATAAACTTGGTTAAATCTGGCTGAAAACTGTTGTATTGTCTCCCCTGGCAATCTTTTCAGCTGGTTATACTCTTCAACAATCAAGAAAAGGTTCTGCCCGATCATCCACCTATCGAGAAAAACTTTGATGAACTGCTGGAAATCTGAGATGCTTGCATCAGGCAGGGCTTTGAACTAACTCTTCACTTCAGCTTGCAAAGAAAGAGCAAAAAGCCTAATACTGACATCTTCTTCATCAACTTCAAAAAGGTCTAAAAAATTCTCAAAATCCTGGACATGTTGCTCAGCGTTGACATTCTTACATTCACCATCAAACATCGGCAAGTATAGATCATAATTTTTGGGAAAAGCATGAAGAACAGAAGGTAAAACAAGAGGTTTATACCGATCTGGAATTTTACAAGGTGTAGGGATATGTACAGCAGGTATAGAATCAGACTTGGTCGCTTGAGATTCATCACAAAATTCGGAAAAAGGATCTTGATCAAGCTCAAAAGCATGCAAATCTTTGGTATTCACAATCTTCGAAGGGAAAGAATCAACAGCAGGACGAGGATCTTTTCTCAAGCATAATATACTTTGCAAAGCCTTCTTAACATTCTTGGGAAAAGAGAAGAAATAATTTATGACAAAGAACAAAATGTCTTGGATGAAATTCCAACTTGAATACCTGATATTGCCATGTTGTCCTTTCATGTTTCTGCTAGTCGGGATCATCCTCCAGTGGAGTCTTTGGATCTGATCTTGAAACTGATTTGGAGTCGCCAGTGAATGATTTCAGCCTGTCAAGTGCCTGATCGTTGTTCACCATCAACAATCAGATCTGAACTTGATACATGTACTGGGGTAAAATGCAAATGAAGCGAGAATTTCAAAAGCTCACGGAGATCGACTGAACAAGCGTTTATCTACTAACGCTGATGTAAAACAAGAGCGTGTTCGAAGGCTACCTGGCGTATCTTCAGACTCCGTCTAAGACTTATAAAACAACACATCAATGCAAATTACAAATTTGTTCTCCCCAGTATGGTCGCCAATATGTTACTTAAAATATGTTAGTTGTTTTTTTTTTTTTTTAATCAACTGCAACATTTTATGTTACTTAAAATAAGGGATACATGCAATTAGATCCACAACCATAGGTAGAGCTTTATGAGATCCAACATCAAAACTAGAGAAACACATTTCACCAATGGATAAAAGGAGAGTTGGAATCCTCCTAACAAGCATAATTCAGAAATTGTACTCCAAAGGACGAGATTAGTGAAGATACATCAAAATAACCCAAACATTAGGCAACCCTCAAACAAAGATGACCGTAGGACTACAATGACAAAAGGAACATTAGGCATCCCATAGGCACAAAGAACTGTAGAACTATAGTCTCAATAAAGGCACATCCAACATCGTAGTGACCAATCACCAAATCCAATGACAACAACAATAGTAAAACTCCACAAATTCAAGACATAGAAGAAATCTTGAAAGTTGCACCGACCACATGAAAGTTTTTTTTGCATAGCTCACAAAAAATGCATTCGTCATAGCATAAGGTCTGCCACTGCGTCGAAATGACGAGGCAAGCGTAGTGGAAATATTTAGCAAAGAAAAGAAACAGGGAGTTGGTATACCAAATTAGTTGTAAGGAACCATGAGACACGAGAATTCCCATGAGAGAGCACTTCAAGACCCTGCTCACACCAAAACAAGTGCTAAACCAAAAGAACCACCAAATCAACCCAATAACTCCACATATCCCTGTCGATGAGAAGAATAAAAATGTTAGCAACATTAAAACTATCTGGACAAAAGAAAGCCAAAACTGTGATACCATATTCAAGTCTCGGTCCGATGAGATAACAATAAGGTCCTAAGTATTGTTAATTGGTGGATCTGCAGGGCCTTTAGGAGCGTCTATGAGATCCCCAATGGTTGAATCCAACACCATATAGGTCTTCACATAACTCAAGTGTGAGTTAATATCATTAAGAAAATATCTAATATCCCATAAAATGCACGTAACATCCTCTAAACTAGAAAAGACATTATAATTGTTGACTTGCTTTTCCTTGAATACCAGACGTAACAAGGTGTCCGTTTGTTGGTGGAAGGATAGAGAAAGCAGAAGATGCATTCTCTTCTTCCAAACTCTACCCAGGGAAGGGATCCATTTCAAACCATCCTCAACAACTTTAGAGTCAAAATGATAAGGATGATCCCCAAACTCTTTGGAATCTAACAACAAAATTTCCTTATGCACTTCAAGGGGGACATAATCAAAGAAGGTTGCCACTGAATCAAAGGCAAAAGGACGACTATGTTTAAGCCCAACATTACTAGCACCACCTCTTCTACTCGCCATTCTCTAACGAGAAGGCGTAGTGGTCGAGACAAGAGAACAATACAAACAACTAGTGAGATTACCACGCCCAACGAAGCAAGCATAAGAGAAGTATTTCCCCTTCAATACCCAACTAAAATACAACCAGGTTATCCCCCAAATTCCATAGTAGAGGCCCAAATTCAAGGCAGGATTGTAACTCACCACACTCTAAAGGCATGAAGCATAGATAACTCCTCCACCATAACACCATTCGAAAATTGAGAATACCCAAACAAGCCACAAGACCAATCCCAACCCTAAGGACAAAAGACAATGAAAACAAGGCGACTCCAAACATAAAGAAATAATTGAGGGCCATAATTGAGTAGGCAATGCACCAATTCATTAAAGCAGGGAGCATCGGAGTCTGAAAACAAATAAAACTTGGCAAAACCCGGATTACAAATCAAGCCTCGACTGATATAGTTAGAAAACCCTCCACCCTAAAACCACACAGAGAAATGACCTGGATACCAAGAACCACAAACCAAAACAAGACAAGGATATGAGATACCTCTAAATTCACTATCCAGGAGACGAAAATTTGAGTAAACAACGACCAATCTGAAAACCAACCCGAACTCTCAGGCATGAAAATATAGAATGAAGAACATTGATCCCAACTGCTCCCCAACATGAATGAAGACACAAATGAAGTTATTGCCTCACAACCAAATCCAACAACAAAAACATGCAAACCAAAGCTTATAGACCTCTCTGCGAATTGAAACCAAGAGTAGGAGAGTGAGGAAATAAGCTCACCTCTGGTGGGCTCTAGTATTGCAGCAATAATGCTGCAACTCATGGGACTCCCTTCTTTACTTTATATCAACCCGGTAGTTCGTAACAAACTTGGAAGCGACGGTGTTGTATGCACAAGTACTAGCTCTTGCCGCAGCTGTCACTTGGTCAGCTGGCATAAGTCTTCTAGTGGCTTAAGCCAACTTCTATGAGCTCTGAGAAGACTCTTATTAACTAATGGATGGAAGCTAACTCAAGGGAAGCTAATCTACTTACAGAAAGAAACTGAAACGCTAAAAGGAAATGCAAACCCTAGCAAACCCTAATTTTACCAGCTAGCCCTACTTGATGCGAAAAAGAGGATGCAAGCTACTGAAAGAGATGCCATTACTTCTAGGAAGGTAAAATACATGTGTCTAAACTACTTCTATCTGAAGAAAACATCTTTTTTGTATTTTTTATTAAGTTGTCAGATTTATCATGCATGTGCTTTCACTGTTTTTGACTTGCAGAGGTGGATCGGTGAGAGAAAATGCTTGCAAGAGGTTGGGAAGGTTCAGAGAGGGCCTAAGGGGTCCCTAGCACCCTTCCTGAGAGTTTCACAGAGTTTTTCTTTCAAGAAACCGCTTTCGTGAGCTTCTACAGGAAGTCTGCAGGGGTTTTATAGGATGTTCTAGAATTTCTGCAGGATGTCTGTAATTTTCTACAAGATGTTCAGAAATGGGATCTTGGAGAATTGATGGAGGGAAAAAGGTGGAGGAACGAGTATGGAGGTGAGATAGGGGTGTGAGGAGGTTCAAGACTTGGTTGATGTAGTTGAGGAGTGGCGCGGATGGTTAGATTTGTTCAAGGAGGGATGAAACGATGTTGCACAAAAAGCTGAGAATCGGGGCAAAGTAAGCAAATGAGGCAAATGTAAGGTAAGGGTTCTAAGTGGAGGATGGAGCAGGTGGATTTGATGGAGTATGGGTAGATAAATAAGGATAACAGGTGCTCTACAAGTTGTTTTTCAAACTAGACAACCAAACACTTGGAAAATCAAAGACCTAGTTACGTTAGTCTATTCTGACCTAGATAACAGCAAGGAAATGGAACAGAAGTTTATTTTCAATGAAATCAGATGAAATAACTATGAAACTAAGCAATCATAACCCTAAGCATACAATCAAAACTGATATCAAGTTCGGAAACTAAGAATCCAACACTACTAATTGCATGGTGAAGCAAAGACAGTGTTTTTGTTCGCAGCAATGTCACCTTTGTCCTAACTCATGATCCCACTAAGGGAGAGGTGAGATCAAAAGTGCTTGATGGCCTTTTTCTGGAGATATTCCCTGTTACTAATCTATCAACTAAATCTGAACATAAAAATCCTATCTAATCATCAACCATGACCTATGTAACTAGCAAGATGTTGATCTACTTAACAGAAATTATTTTGCAAAGACATAAAAACAAATAACAGTACATGAAGGAAGCCTTGGCACTTGGGTTGGGCCCAACCCCAAGAGCTGCAGGCTCCTAAAGAAACTCAGAACTGATGCCAAACAAAGTTTCTTTCCATTACTCAAAAATAGTTATGTTCATAAGAAAGTTATACAACAGCAGCTACAAAAATGAGCTGAGAAAATAGCATCACCCTAGTGCAAAATAACAACAGTCCAAAAAGTAAACTATGAAGGCTGAAAGACTTCCTATTTATGCCTACGAGGACCTCAACAGCCCTCCTTAACTCGAGGGGCTCGGCTGCTCCAACTACCAGTAAACAGTCACTTTTCACCAAGCTGCTCGGCTGCCTTTAGGATTCGTTTTGGTGGCCTGTTGAGCTTCGCGTTAAGGGTGGAGATTTCAAGGAAGGGACATTTAATGCAAGAGACATCCTTCCTATGAATCCTTACCCTTGTTTCTTCATACTTGGTTGTCATCTTTGCTCATAATTGCTTGGATTTGTTCCAAAATTTGTCCAAAAACTTGAAATAACCACGTATTAGCCTTCTTGGTAAAGTGACCACCCTCATTCGTTCAACTAACATAAACATACTCAAAAAACATGCATAAACTATGAAAAATGGTGGATTGTTCAAGAACAACTAGGCAAAATGAGCCCAATAAGTTACCCAATTTCGGGGCTCATCATCACCCCCTGCTAAATGGGTTGCTCGTCCTCGAGCAACTAATCCAGCTCATCATGCTTTATAGCCTTGACCGCCTCCCTCACATCCCAGGCCTCTGAAGTGATATCTTCTTCACGGTCATGAAATCCTGCTTTCATTTCCACTTCTTCCCACTGCCTGTGTTCCTCCTCTTCTTTGACTCCTTCTAACACCCCCTAAAGCAAGGAGGACTGAATTTTAGGCCTATCCAGTTGGCTTGAAGATTCTGCATAGATTGTTTGTAGAGGGGTACTCTTTCCAAGGCCTCCCTCATCCTTGTTGGGGAGTGGTATTCTCTAATGTTTAGGCTGTGGGGCAGTGTGTTCCACCTCCGGGTGTAAGCATGGACAGAGTTATCCCCCAGCAGCCTCTCCATGTCCTCAAAATGGGCTATGGCTTGAGCTTGTCGATCAATGTAATCTGGTAGGGCCTGAGAGTTATTTGCCAAGTGCTAGTGGGCATATATCAATGCTGAGGTCCGTTCAATTCCCTGTCCATAACATTTCGGACCTCTGCTACTCTCTTTTCTTCATGATTTAGACAAGAGGCCATGGCCATAAGTTTCACGTCCCCTACCGCAGCGTTGGGGTCCCACAAGTTCATGTTGGGAAGGGCCAAGTTGTGCAGGTAGTACTCTGATAGTTTGGCCTTGTCTTATGATGAGTTGCTGTCACATAGAGCCATGAATTGATAGTAGTTTTGAAATGGAGTAATGCCCCTTTGGGCCAAGGTGTTGATCTGAAATTGCAATCACTGATCCTTAAGGTATAGGGCGTATGATTTGGCAGGTTTCCTACACTGCAGAGCTTCCATCGCCCAGTTGGCCATGCAGGCCAGTTGGGCCTCCTTTTCTTGCACCCGTTGTTTCAGAGACTGTATCTGTTGTGCTACTTGCAATTCCTTTCCATGTAGCTTCCTAGTCATTGCCTCAATCTCAGGCTGCAACCCATCTCTCTTATGTTGTTCATTAGTGGTTTCTCTGTCTGTTGTGGGCTCCTCCTGTTTCTGTTGTTCTCCCAAGGTGTGGGGTTTGTCTTCCTTAAAGTGTCCTTGTAACTATAGTTGTTGTTTGAGCAGCTCATTTTCTTCCTGTAGCTTGGCCCGCTAGCTGTTTTCTACATGTCGTACCAAAGCCAATTCTTTCCTTGCCTCTTTGATTTATTCCTCCAAGGGACCTATATCTGCCACACCCTTGGACTTGGCAATTTTCATCCAAGTGTGGGTCCTCACTCTCTCTTCCTCCAGTGCAAAGAAGAGCGGCACTACAAATTTTTGGGGGATTATCCTTCCCGCCGCTAGCAAGTTATAGTAAGAGCCCAGGTTGGGATGGGGGCTTGGTTCCTCAATTTTCTCAGTCTTTTCCTCCTCCTGGGATGATGTAGCTGCCTTTTCTTCCAATTCTTCAGTCTCCTTTAGCCTAACCAGCGTTTCCTATAGAATTGTTTCAACATCCTGTAGAGAGGTTTTTGTGTCCAACATTTTAACCTTTTCCTTCCAGGTGGACGTCTTCGGGCTTCCCCGTTCATTAATGATGGATGCCTTTCAAGGAGACCTTTCCTGTTGTTTAATTGGGGTGTCCACAATCGTAATTGGTTCTTTTGACTCTGACTGGGGTCTGCCATTTTTTATGCGCATGCTTCTTCTTGCCTTAAAATACATAGAAGGCTCCCTTTTCCTCTTCCCTTTTTGCTCTGGGGTTGTGCTTAACGCAGCTAGCACCGCTGCTGCCTCCCTGGCCAGAATCTTAGGGGACTTCTCCTTCTTCTGCTCTATTTTTGGGCTTCCTGTAGAAGTTGTTTCCATACTTCCTGTAGAAGTTGTTCCTGGACTTCCTGTAGAAAATGTTGCGGCATGTTTAGTTGAATGGGTCTTTTGTTTTAACTCTTGCTTGGTTGCCTTGGTTGTGCCCTTCTTTAGTTGGGCTTTTTCAATCCTTTCCACTCTATTCTGTAGTCGTTTCTCCCTGGGTGTTTGTGCCATTGGTCCTTCCATAGTTTTAGGTTCAAGTGTTTATATTTTAACTTCGCACCAATTCCCTGGTTCTAATGCTTTTGCTGCCCAAACTCAACTGTCTATGTATGGAGGAGGAAGTTTTGTTTCCATAAACAGGGTACATCACTTCAATTTTTTACTCCCAGCACACATGCAACTTCAAATTTTTATACATAGTATAGCCCTCTCAGTGCTTTATCTTTTCTACAGGAGGAATTTTTCACAGGAACCTTGGAGGAGAATGTTGACGCATGACCATCTAAGAAATTCCGTGTAATTACACAGGCAAACTGCTATTCGTGACCCATAGGCAGACTTGTCTCTAATATACCTACTTCAGAAAGTTCAATTCACCAACTTTCGAAATATACCATGCAGGGGAAAGTGTTTTTCAAGCCTACCTCTCTCGGAACTCCAAATTTGTCGAAGGAAAGCTTAGGTTTCTCTTTTCCAGGGGGCTATGTTGTACTTCCTGTAGAACTTCTTCCTGTAGGATTCTTGCATGCTTCTGTAGGATGTTAGTGCGCTTTTGAACAAGCTCTGGACGCAGGAGAACTTTGAAACAGGCCGAAAAGCTTGGAGGAGGACGACTGGTTAACAGAATGTGGAAGTAGAGGACGAGTACTTCGGCCAGGACGTTACAAATGTGAATGAACAGCGGGTGTGCGAGTTTTTCAGCCAAGCATTTTGAACTGTGGCGCAATTTGTGGCGAGGGGGTGAGGTGGCCGGACCGAACCGTTATCCATCGTCATGGTAATCATTCTCCTGCGTGTCCCTGGCCGCCATTACCTCCCCTCTGCCATTAACCTTCGCCACCACTATCAGTCCGCCGATTTTCACCGACTGGACACTCCACACGTGTCAGCTACACAGCTCGTTGGCGAGTCTGAACATAACTAAACTTGTTCGGATCCCACGAAACGACGTAACTGGATGAGGGTGGCCAGTTGACTGACCACCGAATTCATTCAATCCAACCATTTTCACAGGCATGCAGTTTTTTGAAATATGGTTTATGTAAGTGACGAATAAGGTTAGAAACTTACCTGCGTGGCCGTGGACGCGTTGTACAGACTCTGGTCTCGGAACTACTGCCTCGCTTGTTGCTGCCTCGTGCACGGGTGCTAGAGCCCATTCTTTTATTTGTTGAAGCTCCATGCATGGCTTTGGAACCTGATCTTTCAATGATAAACACTGCATGCACATGTTCTGTCTGATCTCAGCTATCGAGGAGGTGTTCACGTCCAAAAGGAGCCTTCTTGATGTTCCCTGTGTGGATTTCAGTTGCCCCTGCTTCCAGAGTATGTGCCCCAGAGGGATCAGCTGCTACAGGATTCCTGTAGGATGTCCTGTAGCTGCTTCTCTTCCTGGGATGCAGGCCAAATGAATAGGGCCATATTGCGAACAAGGACTGGCTGTGTTGATGAAGAGCTTAGATGGAGCTTGAACAGGTAGAGTGTGCGAGCCTTTGCTGCTTGATTCATCACTTGGAAAAGTTTTTTTCAATCTGAGGAAAACATGGCTCTTTGTATGATTGTGCGAGAACACATAACCAGGTGGGTGACAGAGGTGTCAAGAGATAGAACAGGGCACCACATGGTGTTGGATTGAATAGAGGTGTGGCCTCAGGCCTAACAAACTGATCCCAACCATCAGATTCCCTTTCAAACTTGAATTTGGCTCGTCCGAAGGTTCTACAGGATTTTTCCTGTAGAAATTCAAGACTTCCTGTAGAAAAGCCTGGAACTTCCTGTAGAAAGCCTAGAACTTCTTGTAGAAGGCCCAATCTTGACCCGAATGTGACCAAATCCTCGGAGAGGTGAGTGGCCATGGAGGGGGTGTCTGAAGGGATGTCCTAGAGCCTGGTATGGACTCCTGTCCTCGTTTTGCACGCCCCTCTTTTCTTGCAATGTTTTCCCTGCAACCTGCAATTACTTCAAAGAGATTAGTCCTGTTTTCGTTTTTCTTTTTTCTTTTTTTTTCTTTCTCTTTTTTTTTTCTATGAGACATCTAGGGCACCTCAATAATGTTTTCACCCTTGCTATCTGCCCTAGGCGCCTCAAAGAGGTTTTAACCCAAGGATCTTTTTATTCCACATTTTTTTATTTCTCTAAGACAGTTGGGGCGCCTCCATGAGGTTTTCACCCTCACTATCTGCCCTGGGCACCTCAGAAAGGTTTTCACCCAAGGATCTCTTCTTGTTTTCTTTTTTTCTTTTTTTCTTTTTTTCTTTCATCAAATTGTGGGTGGAATAGGGGAAGAGCTCTGCTCCACTACCAACAATGATTTTTCCAAAGTTTCAATGAACTCCCGCCTCGAAAGAGGTTTCCTGTAGATTTTCAATCGATGCCCATTGACAAGCATGGGGATGGCTTCTTCATCAATGGTCCTGATAAGGACTAAACCATTGTCTTTACATTTCTCCACTGCATATGGTCCTAGCCATCTTGTCCTCAGCTTCCCTTTGAAATCCTTGTACCTTGAGTCATACAGCAGCGCCCAATCTCCTGGCTGGAAATGCTTTTCATTGAGGTGTCGGTCATGCCATATCTTCCTCTGGAGCTGAACTACTTCTGAGTGGAGGAGGGCCTGCATTCTCTGTTCATCTAATCCATTCAGCTGCAGTAATCTTTCACGTTGAGCATGGCTGAGATCTAAGTCCAGCTGAGTTGCCACCCTCAATGTGATGTACTCGAACTCCATGGACAACAAATCTTTCTTACCGTAGACCAGCTCATAAGGGGTGAAACTATTGTAGTTTTCCAAGTGGTGTTGTAGGCCCAGGTGGCCTCAACTAGGTGATTTGCCCAATCCTTTCTGCTGCTTCTCACCACCTTAGTTAGAATCTCCTCCAATGCTCTATTAGTGACTTCCACCTGCACATTTTCTTGTGGATGATATGGGGTGGAAGTTTTGTGCTTGATCTTGTGATGAGCAAGTAGATCTTCCATCAAGTTAGAGGTGAACTGGCTTCCTTGATCAGTGACTAACTCTCTTGGGTAGCCAAACTTGTAGAAGATATTTTCCCTTAAAAACTCAGCTACTTTCTCTTCTATCGCTGCCTTGATTGCCTTTTTTTCTGCCCACTTTGTCAGGTAGTCAGTGCACACAATGATGTAAGACCTCTGCTTTTAAGGAGGATTGATAGGACCCACAAAATCCATGCCCCACTTCTCAAATGGCTCGAAGGTCACCTGAGGTTGGAGGGGCATTTCATCCCTTGGAGTCAGTTTCCCCGTCCTCTGACATCGGTCACACTGGCGGATGTATCTTCTGACATCTTGATGAAGAGTAGACCAATAGTAGCCTGCCTATAGAATTTTGAAGGCAGTCCTTTTCGCTGCAAAGTGGCCTCCACAGGGTCCATCGTGACAGGTTAGGAGGATGTCAAAGACTTCCTCTTCCCTAACACAACACCTCAAGATCTGATCTGGGCCAAGTTTAAACAGGTTGCCCCCGATCCAAGTGAATGGGGCACTCTTCCTTACGATTTTGCTCTTCTCCTTTAAGGATAGATGCGGAGGGAACTGTGCTGAGACCAAGTAATTTGCTATATCAGTAAACCATGGAGAGAGTACTGAGATAGCAAACAAGTGTTCATCTGGCATCTGATCATCCACTATCCCTTCCTCACCTGCAGGCAAATCCAATCTAGATAGGAAGTCAGCAACAACATTTTCCTTACCTGGCTTGTCAACAATAGTCAAATCAAATTGCTGCAACAAAAGTAACCATCTAATGATATGAGCATTTACATCAGGCTTATTCATTAAATATCTAATTGCAACATGATCCGTGTGTATGAACGTTTGATAACCAGTGATGTAGTGTCTAAACTTGTTTAGGGAATGGACTATGGCCAGGAACTCCTTCTCGGTTACAGTATAGTTCATCTCTGCCTTGGACAGGTTTTTGCTAACAGAGTATATGGCATATGGAAGTTTCTCCTCAACTTGTCCTAAGGCTGCCCCTATGGCTTTGTTCGAGGCATCAATGTGGATGTGGAACGGTAGGGCCCAGTTTGGACCTCTCAAGATCGAGGCAGACACCAACTTATCTTTCAACTCATCCAGAGCCCCTTGGCAGTCATCAGTCCATTTAAACTCAACATCTTTCCCTAAGAGGC
Source organism: Pinus taeda (assembly GCA_000404065.3). NCBI lineage: Eukaryota > Viridiplantae > Streptophyta > Pinopsida > Pinales > Pinaceae > Pinus > Pinus taeda. The sequence continues at coordinate 201,083 of APFE031254911.1, read as the reverse complement.
TAAACAATGGCGAAGCTAGCTTACTGAGATCCTTAATGAACCTTCTATAATACCCGGCCAAGCCTAGAAAACTCCGAACATCTCTGACCTTTTGAGGAGGTGGAACCTTTTGGATGATAGCGATCTTATTAGGATCCACCTATAACCCTTGCTGAGAAATGGTATGACCTAGCACAGTCCCTTCAGTCGTCAGGAATTCATATTTTTCGGGACTAAGGGACAGGTTCATCTCAATACACTTGGCTAAAACTTGTCCCAGGTTAGTCAATGCTTCTTGGAAGTTGGACCCATAAGTAGTAAAGTCATCCATATAGATTTCCACTGAATCATGAACCAGTTCAGCAAATATGCTCAATACTGCTCTCTGAAAAGTGGCAGGAGTGTTGCACAACCCAAAGGGAAGGACCTAGTAGGCAAAGGTACCCCATGGAAAAGTGAAGGTGGTTTTATCTTGGTCCTCCTGGCTGATTTGGATCTGGTTATACCCGCTAAACGCATCTAGGAAAGAAAAGAACTTCTTCCCTGCTAGTCCATCCAACACTTGATCTATAAAAGGCAAAGGGAAATGGTCCTTCTAGTGGCTTTGTTAAGTTCTCGGTAGTCTACACAAATTCTCCACTTCCCATTTTTCTTGGGCACAAGCACTAGAGGTGAGACCCACTCACTGTCAGAGATGGGGTAGATGAATCCTGCATCCAACAACTTTTGCAATTATTCTTTGACGATGTCTTTAAGGGCTGGATTCATTCTCCTCTGAGGCTGCCTGACTAGTTTAAAATCCTCTTTAATGTAGATGTGATGGGTACAGACTGACGGCTAGATTCCTTTCATCTCCTTATAGCTCCAAGAGAAAGCATCCAAATGGTTGTTCAATAAGCTACACAGCTCCTTCTCCTAGGAGGGAGATAAGGAGGAGTTGACCTTTAAGGTTCTTTCAGGGCCAAATTCCACATTCTTAACTCTAGGAGAGGTCAGATCAGTCACACAGAGGTCCACTAAAGCACTGGCTTGGGTATCTTCCACCAACTCTTCTAATGACAATGCACCGGGAGGTGGATTTTGAATCAAATTCTCAATCAAGTCATCCTCGGTTTGAGGGCCTCCCCTGGTGGCTTCTATTGTGCACAAAGGTGCAGAGTAGACCTCATCCTCATCTCCCTCTTCCAACCAAAGTGGTAAGTCATGTTCTAGCAAATATTGGGCAGGAAGATAGAGGACTAGCTGCTTAGACATAGGCCCATTCTTGATGGTCATGCTTCCATCTCGACAACTGATGTAAGCATCTGCAGTAGCTAGCCAAGACCTACCCAAAATGAGGGGGTATCCAGTGAGTTTTTCTTTTGGCTGAAGGACTAAGAAGTTCCCAGGGTACTCCCAAGAGTCAACAGAGACCACGACATCTTCCATAATCCCTTCGGGAGTCACGGTGGAGCGGTCTGCTAACTGCAGTACTGTCGAGGTCTTCCTCAAGGAACTCTGAAGATTGAGTTTAAGCATAGTATCCCTGGTCATCACATTAATGGCAACCCCTAGATCAATCAAGGTGTGGGGGATTATGGTGCCATTGATGTGGACATCAACTATAGGACTCCCAGGGTCCAAATATTTTGGACATATTACTTGCCCCAACATCAGATCGGACAGTTGTCCTATGACATTGATAGTCTGGGCATCTCTCTTGCGCCTACCTGGGTGCCTGAAACACTTCTCCTTGATCAATTTGTTGTATATCAGTACATCTTTTATGGCCTGGAGAAGGGGTATTTTCACACACAACTGCTTAAGTTCTCCCAGAATCTCAGTCTCCTCTGGGTTTGGTTGTGTGGTTGTTTTTAGTCGCTCAGGAAAGGGTGGAATGGCTTTGGGTTCACTTTCCTGTTTTTCTTCCTCATCCTCTGGGGAAGGAAGTGGGCAATCTGGAAGGACCTTCCCAGATCACAGGTTGATCTCCTGGATCTCCACAGCAGAGGTAGGACACGTTGTCTCCCCAGTGTATACCTGTTGGGCATGTCTGTTGTTGGGGTTCGGGTTCGGTTGGGCAGGCATCTGGGGTTGTCTTGGAGGAGCAAGAGGTAATGGTTGTGGTTGAATAGGTGGTGGAGGCAAAATCGTGGGAAGAGATTTGTATTGCGGCCTCCACCCCTGCTGAGGTGCATTCCACTGAGGTTGTGGCTGGACATGAGAGGGAAACGAATGAGCAGGAGGTTGAGTATGGTATTGAGATGGATAAGACCACGGAGGAGGTGCGAACCATGAAGGATGGGCAGGGGGGCCCCAAGAAGGTATGTGAGCAGATTGATTGGGGCTATAATAAGCTTGGTATGTCCCTTACATCCCTTATTGGTAAGGTCTGGGCCCATGCGGCCTCCTTTGGTTGAGGAAGTAGAGAGGTTCAGTGGTTGCCTCAGTCCCTAGGTACATGGCTTTAAATCCGGGTAAGGTTGGGCATTGGTTTGTGGGGTGGTCTTCCTCACAAACAAAGCACAGCTCTACTAAGTGTAATGGACACTCATTCTTAGGGTGCTTCCTTACATCTAGGACAGAAAATGGCCAAAGCCCTTTCAGCTTCCTCTTTCTTTTGTTGAATTCGAAATGTATCAAGTTGCATGGCAATGGTCTGTCTCATCTCACTTTTGAGGTCTTCCATCTGATTAGCAAACTCATGTTTGGAGAAGGTGGTACTAGCTGAAAGTGGATTCCCCCTACCTCTTTTCCGGGCTGCCCTAGAATGGTTTCTAAACACAGTTTTTATGTCCTCATAAGGTAGTTGGTAGATATCCCCTCCCGCTAGCAAATGAAGGGTATCTAGGAGGTCTTCAGGGACTCCTCGTAGCAGAACCAGCTTCAAATATTTAGGGTCAAGTGTACACCTGGCCCATTTATAACTAAGCTGGAACCTTTCCTCATAGTCTTCTAAAGACTCATCATTTCCCATGGTCATCTGAAAGATCTCTCCCCTTGTTTCCTTTGACCTACAGTAGTCCCGGTATTTGTTGTTAAAGGCTTGTTGCATCTGAGCCCAAGTGGTGATATTGTTTCCAGGTAGCCCCATGAACCACTGTAGTGCTGCATCCTTGAGGGTAGAAGGAAAGAGCTTCAACTTTTTCTCGTCTTCGACATAGTCATAAGCTCGACAAAGGACAACAAACTCAAACAGGAAGGTATTTGGGTCTTCAGTGGTCAATCTATGGAAGTGAGGTAAGGCTGAGGGACTTATGTTCTTCATTTCATGTCCCCATTGGTCTCTCGGATGGGAAAGGCACCTTCTATTCTCTCGTTATCTCCTATACTGTTTCTGTGTTCAACCATGGTCTCAAGAGGAATGTTCTCTTGCTCTTCTTCTGTTATAGGATCTTCATATATCTCAGGGGGTTCACCTATAGGTTCTTTTGGATCACGGCCACCAAAGAAGAGAGAAGGGTGACTCAGTGATGTGGTGGGGGTGTTGGGTAGGAATTTTCCAGTATTGTCTCTATTCCTACAAGGCATGAAATGAAATATTTTTGGCTGCTTTTGTTTTTTCTGCTTGTACCTGCAAAACTGAAAATAGATTGAATTGAAACTAACTAAAATCTACCTTGCTGAAATGAAAATGCAGAATTGAAATGAAAGTAGGAAAGAACTAATCTATTTTTCTGAAATGAAATTGCAGGAACGAAATGCTAGGCTACGCTTGCGAAATTGAAATTGCGGAATTGAAATGCTACTCTATGCTTGCAGAATGGAAATGCTACTCTAGGCTTGCAGAATTGAAACAATAGTCTAGGAAAGCAGGAAATGTCTAGTCTATTTTTGCGGAAATGAAATTGCAGGATGGAAATGAAATAAACTACTGAGCAGAAGGTTATGGTAGAAAATAGAAGAAAAGTAGCAATCACAAATACTCTGACGCTTCCCTGGAAATGGCGCCAAAAAGAGTGGCGGGCTCCAATATTGCAGCAATAATGCTGCAACTCCTAGGACTCCCTTCTTTACTTTATATCAACCCAGTAGTTCGTAACAAACTTGGAAGTGACGATGTTGTATGCACAAGTACTAGCTCTTGCCGCAGCTGTCACTTGGTCAACTGGCACAAATCCACTAGGGGCTTAAGCCAACTTCTATGAGCTCTGAGAAGAAGCTTTTTAACTAATGGATGGAAGCTAACTCAAGGGAAGCTAATCTACTTGCAGAAATAAACTGAAACACTGAAAGGAAATGCAAACCCTAACAAACCCTAATTTTACCAGCTATCCCTACTTGATGCGAAAAAGAGGATGCAAGCTACTGAAAGAGATGCCATTACTTCTAGGAAGGTCAAATACATGTGTCTAAACTACTTCTATCTGAAGAAAACATCTTTTTATATTTTTGATTAAGTTGTCAGATTTATCATGCATGTGCTTTCACTGTTTTTTACTGTGCAGAGGTGGATCGGTAAGAGAAAATGCTTGCAGGAGGTTGGGAAGGTTCAGAGAGGGCCTAAGGGGTCCCTAGCACCCTTCCTGAGAGTTTCACAAAGTTTGGCTTTCAAGAAACCTCTTTCATGAGCTTCTACAGGAAGTCTGCAGGGGTTCTATAGGATGTTCTGGAATTTCTACAGGATGTCTGTAATTTTCTACAGGATGTTCAGAAATGGGATTTTGGAGAATTTATGGAGGGAAAAAGGTGGAGGAATGAGTATGGAGGTGAGATAAGGGTGTGAGGAGGTTCAAGACTTGGTGGATGGAGTTGAGGAGTGGCGCAGATGGTTAGATTTGTTCAAGGAGGGATGAAACGATGTTGCACAAAAAGCCGAGAATCAGGGCAAAGTAAGCAAATGAGGAAAATGTAAGGTAAGGATTCTAAGTGGAGGATGGAGCAGGTGGAGTTGATGGAGTATGGGCAGATAAAGAAGGATAATAGGTGCTCTGCAAGTTGTTTTTCAAATTGGACAACCAAACACTTGGAAAATCAAAGACCTAGTTACGTTAGTCTATTCTGACCTAGATAACACCAAAGAAATGGAACATAAGTTTATTTGCAATGAAATCATATGAAATAACTATGCAACTAAGCAATCATAACCCTAAGCATGCAATCAAAACTGATATCAAGTTCGGCAACTAAGAATCCAACACTACTAATTGCATGGTGAAGCAAAGACAGTGTTTTTGTTGGCAACAATGTCACCTTTGTCCCAGCTCATGATCCCACTTAGGGAGAGGTCAGATCAGAGGTGCTTGATGGCCTTTTTCTGGAGATCTTCCCTGTTACTAATCTATCAACTAAATCTGAACATAAAAAGCCTATCTAATCATCAACCATGACCTATGTAACCAGCAAGATGTTGATCTACCTAACAAAAATTATTTTGCAAATACATAAAAACAAATAATAGTACATGAAGGAAGCCTTGGCACTTGGGTTGGGCCCAACCCCAAGAGCTGCAGGTTTCTAAAGAAACTCAGAACTGATGCCAAACAAAGTTGCTTTCCATTACTCAAAAATAGCCATGTTCGTAAGAAAGTTATACAACAGCAGCTACAAAAATGAGCTGAGAAAATAGCAGCACCCTAGTGCAAAATAACAACAGTCCAAAAAGTAAACTATGAAGGCTGAAATCCTTCCTATTTATGCCTACGAGGACCTCAGCAGCCCTCCTTAACTTGAGGGGCTCGGCTGCTCCAACTACCAGTAAACAGTCACTTTTCACCAAGCTGCTTGGCTGCCTTTAGGATTCGTTTTGGTGGCCTGCTGAGCTCCGAGTTGAGGGTGGAGATTTCGAGGAAGGGACATTTAATGCAAGAGACATCCTTCGTGCAAGTCCTCACCCTTGTTCCTTCATGCTTGGCTGTCATCTTGGCTCATAATTGCTTGGCGTTGTTCCAAAATATGTCCAAAAACCTGAAATAACCACGTATTAGCCTTCTTGGTAAAGTGACCACCCTCATTCGTTCAACTAACATAAACATACTCAAAAAACATGCATAAACTATGAAAAATGGTGGATTGTTCAAGAAAAACTAGGCAAAATGAGCCCAATAAGTTACCCAATTCCAAGGCTCATCAACCTCTACTACCTTGCTTAATGTAACTCTACCACCCCATATCAACGAATATGTGTTTATAATGAAGGGACGTCGGGTGTAAAGGCCAAGTCCTCATACCTATCCAATGCCACTCCATTATCAGACAACAACAAATGTACACTTGACACTCTGTCCAAGAGATTACCGTTACCTCCAACGATCACACCCCCATCACAGACCTGATTATCCTTCTCCAGCAACATTTTCAAGTGTTCAAATCCTTCCCCTAGAACAGAAGGGGGCCAACCTTCATCTAATATCAATGTTCTGGATGTACAACCCAAATTTGCCATAAAATCTGCAACTGCATTCATTGCTTGTTTCAAGTGCTTCACTATTACATAATCCAACTATCAGAGAAGAACATTGATATGACCTACTATGTTTTCCAACCTCTAACTCTTCACAATTTTACTTGGAGGTTGGCTATCTAAAAGTTGTTGCAAACACTGTGTCGTCAATTGAGAATCCCCATCAACTTGTAATAACTTGAAACATTCCATTATTTCTATGCAAAGGCCTTTCTCCAATATTCAACCATGTTATTGCTAACTGAACCACAACTCAGAGAAAAAAATCTCAGTGTTATTGAGTTCCAATTGTAGAGCACACCCCCAAATCCATCTACTCTTGGATTTCCTTTAGAGGCTCTATCAAAACTTAATTTCACAAAACCATAAGGTGGAGGTGGAAAAGACGTATTTGGCGATGGGAGATCCTCACGAGGGAGGTTGATAGAGGGGGTACACATATTTTGTGATAAATTGAGTTTTCGAGAATCTTCTCTTCATTAGCTTCAACTTTCCAATCATCCATCGACCAAGAAACTGCAAGAATGGTTTCTTTGATATTTGTAGAACCACACCCCTGATGACTGAGACAAATATACTTACTTCGATTTTTTTTAGCATTCCGTTCTTTCTAGAGATTCCAAAGGACGAATCTTGTACCCAATATCCACGTGTGATTAACAGCAAGATTCTTAAAAGTTGAAAATTTCCATTGAACTAGTGTCTCCGTTGAATTGCCTGGAATTTGACTATTAGTACCAAAAGTGGAATAAAGAAAGGACCACACTTCCTCAGCAAACCTGTTGGTATGGAGCAAATGCTCCATGGTTTCCTCAACTTGTGTACAAATGAGGCTCATAAATGGACCTTCATCACCCCTTTTCCTTATCCTATCCCAGGTAAGGACACTGCGCCTAACAATTAATCATAAGAACGTTGACACCTTTGGCCATTGAACCTCATCCAAATTTTGGTCCAAATACCTTATCTCTCCAAATTATCATGTCCAACAACAAAATAATATTCTTTCATAATAAACATACCCAAAGACCTATTCCCTATTGCAAAATATCCTTATCTTAATTATCACAAAAATTACTAAAAAATTGATTAATTTCGTATCAACAAATATTAATTTTAAATTCCCACAAATTAAATATATTAATCTATATTAATTTATTAACCAAAATTTCTATTACAAATATTGAAAAATATATGATTAATATTACTCATAACCATATAATTAAATACCAATAATAATAAATCTAACCAATACAAAATTCCAATAATAAATTAACATTATAATATTAATGAAAGATCATATTTAATCCTTCAAAAAAATGTGATGTGGACAAATAACACAGACAAAGCTGTCGTCTCAGTCACATTAAATATAAAGATATGAAAGCTTATAATATTAATGAAACGTAAATAGATATACTAACGACAAAGATGTCATTCCCTTCTTCATTCGGTAACTTATTTGAAAGTCTCAATACAGATAAGAAAATTAATTCATTTAATTAAAATATTATAATAAAGTAGTTAATATTTTATTAATAATAAAAATATAAAATAAATATTTATTATTATTATTTAATTTAAAGTTACGATTAACATTAAATTGGTGTATGAGATTTTTAATTTGTTGAATAAGGGATTTATTTTAACTGTTAAGTTTATGAAAACAACATACTTTATTTTTTGGTTTCAAACATATAATTTTAAAAAAAAAAACACATACTTTTAACCATTAATCCACTCAAACTATATAAATAAAATTGTAATCATATCAATTTATTATAAATTATGATAAAAAATAAAAATAAATAAAAACATCATTTTAACAATTACAAAATAAAAATATTTAAAATAATATTAACTATTAATTTCTTAAATTTATAAATAATTTTAAATATTAACCCATATCCTTATATATTTAAGTTATAAAACTAAGTTATATGGAAACCAAGATGTCAGATAGAAAATTGTGAGGATTTGAATGAATAGCACCATTAAAACCCAAGAAGAACACTAAACAATCTTTGTTGTGAATCATCATAGGTCTCCCATAAAATGGAATGTGTGCATTTTGTGGGAAATGAATCATATGAGGAACAGAAAGGAGAGATGGGTTTTGCTTTTAATATTTGTTTTATTTGCAAGATCTAGGGGATACTTTTTTTTCTTTTTCTTTTTCTTTTTCTCTTTCTCTTTCTCTTTTTTTGGTCTTTAAGTCACTTGTGTCAAATGAGACTACAAAATTACCATGTCCCGGAGTTTATTATGATCTTTATCTTTCGCACGAGCACAACAAGTGTTCTATAAGCGACATGCTGCATGAAATATTATAATTATTTATTTATTTTGAGATTTCTTCATTGGTATTTTAGATTTCTTCATTGGTATTTTCTAAAGGAAACACTTATTTTGAGATTTCTTCATTGGTATTTTATAAAGGAAACACCACCCTATCATGTTGGTTTTTGTATATGAAATTTGAGCCGAATATGTATCATTTCCTTGTAAAAAGGAAATTAGTGCATTTTGTGCCCTACTGTCTCTCTACGCTACATCTCGTAACATTATGCCATGTCAAATTACAACATCTAACATGCTCCATACGATCGATATGAAGATCGATCCATTACTCCACTTCTTTTTTTATACACTAACTTGTTTGGGTCAAAATGCTTCATACCATCTATATTATTAATTAATTTGTAATTTTTTAGAAGCTATTTCTAAAATTTATTAAAATTTTGGTAAAATTAAATATTCAGAAATTGAAAATTATTTTTTGAATTTTAAAATTTGAATTTTGAATTTTTGATTTGTTGATAACTAATTTTATGTGGTTTAAAATAAAAATTGTTTAAAAAAAATTGCCTATCTCCAAATGTGTTGATAAATTAATTATGGTTTTTTTTTACTCAAATTTATGGATTTCCCATAATTAGTTTTTCTTTTCAAAAAAAATTGCCATTACTTTTCGAGCTTTTACTAACCATGGAATGACTGATTTAAAAAACAAAAACAACAACACTGAATATTACACTTCATATCTTTCCCTTACTTTTTCTTCATATTTTTCCCCATTTTTATTATTAAATGGATTTGGTTCAATCATTTTCCTCAATAAGCCTTACCTATATTATATATTTTCATAATTCAATTTTAAATTATGATGCAATATAAATAATAAAATTTAAATCAAC
>APFE031254911.1:132202-190528 GCA_000404065.3 Pinus taeda | reverse complement strand
GGATAGATGCCAAATTTACACAAAAACAAATATTATAAATATGATACTTATATAGATATAATATTATTCTTTTTTTCATTAGTTCAGACTAAAACATATTTGATTCTTTTTAGTGTTTAGTAGATCTAGAGTTAAGATAGATTTATACTAGTAGCTTAAGAAGTTATCTAACTAATATATAAAACGTTCTTGTCTATGGGATAAAAAACTCTCTCCATGGAATGATTTGACTACTTAATTTATAAAGGTATATATTTGTATATGTTTATCTGTTGAGCATAAAATGAAAGATAAAAAACTTATGTGCTTAGAATATCAAAACTTAAACCGGACATAGATTGATTTATTTCGACCAGAGGTGCTCTCCACCCAATATGGTAGAGATGTTGTAATGTAATGTTTAACATTTTGACTAAGTCAAATTACATCAAAATAAAAATAAAATGTAATTTTAGAAATAAAATTAAATAAAAAGATTAATGTGATGTAAACATTTTAACCCAGTAAAAAAAAAGTAACTAAATAAAAATAGCACTATAAAAAGTAAATAAAAATAAAAATGGCCCATGGTATTGGCCCATGCTATTGAGAACTCATAGTATTCATATGGAATATTGTTTACTTAAAGGGGGAATTAAACTAGTCTAGATCCATCTTAACTTCAAATCTATAAGCGTCAAGAGAGATCAAATCTCTTGATATGCAAACCTCTTAAATCTCTTGATATGCAAACCTATTTTAGAGTGAAGAGAGATTTTATCCCTCTCAAATCTCTTGATATGCAAACCTCTTTTAGAGTGAAGAGAGATTTGATCCCTCTTGACTTGGTAGATCCAAAGTTAAGATGGATCTAGGCTGGTTTTATTGTCACATATAATGGTTTTTTTTCATTTTTAACTTACACATTTCTCTTTTTCTTTTTTCATTTTAATTTATTGACATTACTTTATGTTACACATCTCATTTCTATCAAGTTATAGATTGCATCTCCTTCTAAGAGCCGGAGGTGGCACTCTTGTAAACAGACCTCATACTACAGTGGCATGTGAGGGCTTGGGCATGTAAGCAGTCAACTGTTGGAGGCTTGATTGAAGATTGATCTAAAGTATTGAAGCCATGATTGTTGAAGCTTTGTGAAGATATCCTTGGAGCAACCTATTGAAGACAGTTTGGGCTTTGCTTGACACATCACCAAAGCATTATTGTAGGATCTTTGAAGACTTCGTAAAGCTGCTAGAAAAGGATCACAGTAAAGCAACGCTTGAACCCTTGAAGAGGCCCATAATAGTAAATTGTGAAGCACTTGAAGATTTGTTTGGTGCAGAACTTGGGTTTCCTTTAAAGACACCTTGAAGGATACTTGAATATATTTCTTGAATATATTTTTAAGACTTGTAGAAGTTGGTCTTGGAGATATTATTGGAGACCATGATGCATTGTTGAAGGCCCTCATGTTGTGACCTTGGAATAAATTGTTTGGGTGACATGAAGAGCAGTGGTGACACCTTCTGAGAAGACAAAGTTGTCATTGATGAGGTAAGTGCTTTGAAGATCGATTGAGGGCATTGTTGAAGATGAACATGAAGACTTTGTCAGGGCTGGTTGTGGAATATACTGGGAGCCTTGAAGTACCCTTGAATCTATATTGAAGAATCAGAGTCATGGGTTGGATCCCTAGAGGATAGGAGTCCTCAAGAATACCAAGTTGGAGCCTGTACCGGAGATAGGGTTGGAGCCCTAGAGGTTGGAGCCTCGTGAAGTCCAAGTCGGTACTTAGAAAAGTACAGGTGGATCCTGGTGGATTGAAGATTGGTGTCTTCATCTAGGGTTGGAGCCCTAATTCTTATTGTACTTGATTCATTGTAAATAGGATTGGAGTCCTCGTCATTGATTAATAAAATTATTATTCTATCATCGTTCATTTTGTGTTCTACTTATAAGTGATCTTAACTGGTAAACATAACAATTGAAAAGAAATATTGATTCACCCTCCCTCTTAGTATTTCCAACACGGTTACTTCATAAGAAATGGCTGGCCATAGTTCCTGGAATCGTGAGGTGATCTAGTCGACCTTCTCATGGAGTTGTTTCTTGTCTTGGCAGAGCTGGTCCCGTTCAGTTGTGAGTGCAGCAATTTGTTGTTGTTACTACTCATAGTCGACAACGAGGTCATTGTGTAGCTGTGAGACCCTTTGCGCGTCTTGTTGAATAAAAATGAACAATTGGGCTGTGGACCAACTTTGAATATCATTCTGTTGCATGGTGGATGGATCAGGAAATCGACTCTGCAGGGGTTGCTCACTAGTGACGAACTTGTATGGGTGTCCATCAGGAGAGGTAGTTTTCTGTGATGGCTTTGAAAATTGAGTAGTTGTATGGATGGAAATGGGATGTGATTAAACAGGGGGAATTAAAGGAAATGGGAGTGCGATGGGCTCGAAAATGGTAATAAGAGACTGTGGAATGATGGGACCTATGTTCAGCAATGGACCCAACTCTAGTAATAATGAAATCATGGAGGTGGTGAAGACTCCTCTGCTGGGGACTGCCGTGGTGGACTGAATAATTGAATCAACCTCCATGTCTGTCTCTGTGCCTAGCAGTGTCCTAGAGGGTGCTGTGTCTGAGAGGGTAGAAAAGGTAGATGCAGTGTGTGGGGATGGGTAGCGCGAGCTCGACTATGCAACTAATGTGGAGGGCAGAAACTATTCTATGACGGGCGAGGCAGTGTAGGATTGGGTTTCTATGAGGGGCTGCTCACTAGTGACCTGGGGATCTATTCTAAAGCTCTAATTACTTCGAGCATCTTTACATACAAGCCGCTGAAATAAGCCTCATTTATCTCTTTGATGATCAGTGTAGAAATTCTCACTGTAGATTAACCTGATAATGCAATACAACTAAAGCAAAATACTTAATCTACTTCTACAATCAAACTTGCGGAAGCTTAATAGATTTGAGAAAGATCAAGCAGAACACATATAACCAGACGCAGAATCAATGCACATGAAACATAGAAGAATACTTTGGGAAAGCCTCAGCTAAAAACCCCGCTATCTGTATTATCATACAAGTGGAAATATCTCAAGATTACACAAATTTATCTCTCACAACTAGACAGCTAGCCAACTCTTAGTACAATCCTCACAGATGCTCACAGGCAAAGTAGACTTCTCATTAAGTCCTCCACACTACCCTCCAAGCTCCTATTTCCTAGCGCATTTTTCCTGGGTAATCCAACTGTTACCATGTGTAACACTAATCACTCACACTAATCTTACACCCTGTAAAATTGTGCAAATCTCAAGGAATGAATTCCTTCTGCATGCAAAAGTTTTCCTTATAGGAAAATTCTAGCAACTGATAGTACATTGTCCTTGTCTTTAATCTCAACTAGGTCTTTGTATGAATAGACATGCATGAGTTATTTATGAGAGAATATTCAGTTATCTAGAGTACTCTAGTTTGATGCATGCATGCTTTAACTAACTAAACTCACAATTAGTTCCTCAAACTGTTTGGAACTAATTTAACTGGACATAACTCAGTTAACTGAACTAACTAATTACAACTCATCCTTATCTCCTTAATTAAGCGATAATCTCCTTAATTTAAGGGATAACTGTTGCATGACTTCACAAAGACTTCTAGCTTGAATTTCTCCGACTAATTAATCCAAGATGAATTAATTAATTATTTTTTAAAACAACTGGTGAGACTAAATTCGAATTTTAATTCTCAATTTTAATTCAAGGACAAATTAAAATTGGAATATTCTTGTTGCCACATTTCAACACTCCCTCTCAACAAGAAAAGGATTATCTACCACCTTGATCCTGTCTTTATGGACCTCGAATTTACACTTTGACAATGCCTTAGTCAAAATGCCATCATCTTGCTCCTCGGTCGAAATATACTACAACAACATGATCCTCCTCTCCACACACCCTCTGAGATGATGATACCAAATTTCGATGTGCTTTGACCTGTCATGAAATACTGGATTCTCAGAAAGTTTGATACAACTATGATTATCACAATAGATCACAGTTGGATCCATCCTATGATTAAACAAACCAACTAGAATTTTCCGCATCCAGATGGCCTCACATAGCCATGTATTCAGCCTCTGCCGAGCTGAGTGCAACCGACCTTTGTTTCCTACTGTACCAAGAAACTACCACTGACCCAAGGTTGAAAATTCCACCTGATGTGCTCCTCTGATCTGATGGACTCCCTGCCCAATCTACATCAGTGAAGCCCTGTAGCTTCACTCTCTCTGTCTGACTGTACCATAATCCATATTGAGATGTGCCTCTGAGGTATCTTAAAACATGCTTTGCTGCCTTCCAAAACATCTTGGTAGGTTGAACCATAGCTTGACTCAGTTGGTTCACCGCGTAGCACAAATTTGGTCGTGTGTTCACTAAGTACATTAGTGAGCCCACAAGCTTCCTATACACAGTAACCTTTACAACTTCTCCTGAAGTAGCACCCTCCTTCCTCCAGTTACCTGCTAGAGGAGTCTACATGGGCTTGCACTTCTCCATGTGGAATCTCCTGATTATCTCATTGGCATACTTTCCCTGAGACACAAACAACTCCCCATCCTTCTGCCATACTTCCATGCCAAGGAAGTAATGCATGAGACCCATGCCTTTCATCTCAGATTCTCTTTAAAGGTCCTCCTTGCAAGACATGATCAACTGATCATCACCTGTCAATATGATATCATCAACTAAAGTACAATGATTAACTTCTTATCTTCGACCATGATGTGGTACAGGTTCACATCCGCTTCACTCTTTGTGAAGGCTCCCAACCTGATGAAGTAGTTGTTGATGTTGGTGTACCAAGAACGAGGTGCTTGCTTCAGCCTGTACAAAGCTCTCTTGAGTTAACACACATGCGACTCACGATCGAAGGTCTCAAAACATTTCAGCTGCTCTATTTACACCTCTTCCTCAATCTTGCCATTGAGGAATGCAGTCTTCACATCCATCTGATGGATCTTCCAACCCATCTATGCTGATAGTGCCAAAATCGATCTGATAGATGAGTACCTTGATATAGGAGAAAAAGTCTCATCATAGTCGATCCCCTCGACCTATGAGAAACCATGGGAAACAAATCTTGCCTTATGTTTCTCCACACTATCATCAGAAGTTTTCTTTACCTTGTAAAGCCAACGGGGACTCACAATTGACTTGTTCTCCAGTCTTGGAACCACATCCCAAACATTGTTTCAAACTATGGAGTCATGCTCCTCCACCATAGCATCAACCCAAATCAGCTACTACATTGCTTCCTCAAAGGAAGATGGCTCGGTCTCAACACATTCCCCAAAAAGGTCCATGTATCCAGTGTACCTCTTAGGTGACATCCCCTACCTGTGCTGAGAAGATGGTTCTCCCACATTCTCTCGCATCCGACAACAATCTGTCAACTTCTTTTGAGCACTTTCGTCCATCTCTGGAAGACTCTGCTTGAGTGGATGTCTCCACTCCTAGATCCTCTACATGCGGCTACTCTGCATCAGTCTGAGGCTCCTCCTCCTTAAGAACCAAAAGTTCCTCCACAACCTGTAGTTGGAGCTCCCTCTCAAGGGAAACTCACATGGCCTTCTGCTCATCAAAATTGAGATCTCTGTGAACCACTGTCCTCCGACTGGTAGGCAAGTACACCCGATAGTTGTGGGGTGTATCAGTGTGCCCCACAAGTATCCCCAACTTAGCTTTCAGCTCAAGCTTCTTCTGTGCATCCTTTGTCACATGGAAATATACAGATGAGCCAAAGATCCTGAAGTGACCCACATCTGGTCTCTTACCGGAGGAAGCTTCCTCTGGTTTTTTCATCCCAAGTATGGGATGCGAGCTTCTATTCTACAAATAGACCGTTGTATTGCATGCCTCAGCCCACAAATGAAGTGGTAGGCCTTGGTCATGCAACATCGCCTGAGCTGCCCCTAAAATCGTTATGTTCTTCCTCTCATCCACCCCATTCTTCTGTGGGTTATGGGGTGCCGTCAACTTCCGTTTAATTCCTTCCATTGCACAGAAGTCCTTAAACTTTTGAGAGGCATACTCTCCACCATTGTTGCTTCTCAAGGCCTTGATATTCTTCCCTAACTCTTTCTCAACAAAAGCTTTGAACTCACAAAACTTTGAGAAGGTTTGGTCCTTCTTCTACATGAAATAAATGCAGCATTTAGGAGAAAAATCATCAACTAAAATCACATAATACCTTTGCTTCGCAGTGGATGCTATCGAGAATGGTCCACACAAATCAGTATGAACTCGCTCTAAGATTGCTTCTGCTCGACTATCTCGATCATGAAAGGAAGACTTGGCGTACTTTCCCAAGGTACAACCTTTTCATGTGTCAACATGCTCAAGTTTATCTTTGGGAAGTCCTGTAGATATCTGGTGCATTATCTTCAAGGCTTCATGATGCAATTGGCCCAACCACATGTGCCATAACTCACGAATGTCTTGGCTTTGCACCAATTCTACTTTTGAACTCAATGCAACATAATCATCTACCTCTATTTTATAGATATTCTTCACTTGAATCCAAATCCTCTTGGTCTAACCCATGGCTGTGTGTCTTAGGAACGCCTTTCCTTTACTGAAGACAACATCGTAGCCTTTTTCCTCCAACATCGCGACCGATACCAAGTTCTTCTTCAGTCCAGGCACATACTTCACATCAGTCAAGGTGAGAGGAGCTCCATTGTCCCTCTGAAAAGCAACCGTGCCTTCTCCTGAAACACAGTACTTTCCGTCGTCACCCATCTCTATTCGCATCTTGAGGTCTTTCTCCTCCAAGGTACTGAATAAACTTTTATCACCAGTCATGTGGAATGAGGCTCCACTGTCAAGATACCAAACACAACCCACCATCGATGAAACCATGCATGCGATGAGGGTGAAGTCCATTTCGAACTGAGAGGCTAATGCCTCACCTTCCAATCCTTTCAAGGATCCCTTCTTGGACTTCTTCGATGGGAAATTAGTTGCATAATGTCCCATATCATGACAATTAAATAATCTCACTTTAGATTTGTCACCCTTCTTCCCTCCATGAGAAGAATTTGATTTGGAATGGGAAGCCTTCCCTTTCCCTTTCCTTGCCTTACTCGCTAAGGCCAGATTTTCTTCATCATATGAAGAACCATCTCGAGTGCTCCTCCTGATCTCCTCCTGCATGAGATCCGACCACAGTCATTCCCAATCCGATAGTTTCTCTCTTCCATTCACAGAGTCCTAGTAGCTATTCCAGCTCTTTGGAATACCGAGGAGAGCAAGGCTCACAATATCATCATCGAAAGTAGTTATTCCCACACTACCAAGCTCATCTCTGCAAGTGGTTAGCTTTTTCAGATATGTAGAAATAATATTGCCCTTCTCCATCTTGATTTTCTGAAGCTTATCCTTCAGCGCCAGTTTCCTCTGGTCGCTACTGTTCTGATAGAGGTCCTTCAATGTCTTCCACATTGAAAAGGGAGTCTCCTTCCCATGGAGACTCGAGACAATATGGTCTCGAACTCTCTCCAGAAGAATCTGTCTGGCCTTCGCCACACACTTCTTCCATTCAACCAATTTTTGTGCATTAGTTGCAGCTGGCTTGGGGACTTCTTGATCAACAAATTTAGCTCTCACAGCTAGCCCGCTCTCTGTACAATCCTCAAAAATTCTCACAGGCAAAGTAGACTGCTCATTAAGTCCTCCACACTGCCCTCCAAGCTCCTATTTCCTAGTGCAGTTTTTCCTGGGTGATCCAGCTGTTACCATGTGTAACACTGATCACTCACACTGATCTTACACCCTGTAAAACTGCACAAATCTCAAGGAATGAATTCCTTCTGCATGCAAGAGTTTTCCTTATAGGAAAATTCTAGCAACTGATAGTACATTGTCCCTGTCTTTAATCTCAACAGGGTCTTTGTCTAAATAGACATGCATGAGTTATTTATGAGAGAATCTTCAATTATCTGGAGTACACTAGTTTGATGCATGCATGCATTAACTGACTGAACCCACAATTAGTTCCTCAAACTGTTTGGAACTAATTTAACTGGACATAACTTAGTTAACTGAGCTAACTAATTACAACTCAAATACAACGCATCTTTATCTCCTTAATTAAGGGATAATCTCCTTAATTTAAGGGATAATTGTTGCATGACTTCACAAATACTTCTAGCTTGAATTTCTCCAACTAATTAATCCAAGATGAATTAATTAATTATTTTTTCAAACAGCTCGTGAGACTAAATTCGAAATTTAAAATTCAATTTTAATTCAAGGACAAATTAAAATTGGAATATTCTTGTTGCCACATTTCAACACTCGGGTCTCCTGAATTTCTCCAAGGCACATATCGGAAGGCCAAGGGTTGGTCTTCTATGATTGGAGCTAAATCCTAGCCCTCTGGTGGACACCACTTCCACCTCGCCAAAGCAATGAAAAGATAGCCATAGATGAAATTGGTGGTTCGCTTGTAGACGTCTTCACATGCTTCAAAAAATTCCTAGAGGAGGAAAGCACACCAGTTCAGCTGGATGCCTACTGCACAATGCTCAACGATTAAAATCATATTCAACATGCAATCATTCTTGGACAAGTGACACATCAACTTCCCTACAATAATGTGGCAGGAAAAATTAATTTTCTCTGAGTTGATCAGGTCTATGTGCGCTTGCTTTCCTCCTCTCTTGGTAGCATACTTGGTGTAGTAGTGAACATCACCCTCTTTCTTTGCTCTTTTGGAATTCATCTGAAATGATTGAAACTTCATCTTCGACCGCTGATAAACCTATAAGTCTTTGAATGTCAACCTCGTGATTTGGGTACTCCTTGTCGAGCCAGAGCGACCCACCATGCATTCTGTTGATAAACAACTTTGTGCATTATATTGCTGTGAGAGTTATGCCAAACACAGGAAAACTCCTCAAATTTAGTAGGGAGGATTGCTAGATCCCTCTTAAGTCATTCTTGACCTTGATCATCAATTTCCCATCTTCTTTGTTACTGAATATGTGTATACCTTGTGCTTCAATGATGGGAATTGGAGTGACTCCGACAGATCATTATCGACTAACGTTGCTTTGCCATACTTGCCATACAATGGATCTGATACTGAAATTCTTCTGTCCAAACCAAACTCAAGAATAGAGATAATTTCCTTCGTCATGCTGGAGCGACGTTGATAAACTAAAATCGTTGGAGGTCGATCACAAATCCTTGAACAAATACACTTGGAACCAGACTGCCAATGGAGCGACTCTACCACCTTAGCTTCAGACTCAGAGAAATTCGGCATTTCCATGGAAAAATGGTAGACCAACTTGACATGATGTTTCTGACGAGACCCCTAACTAATTATTATGACAACTTTCCCTATTTAGACTCGAATTTGTTAATCCTACTGTCGACTGAGCTGGACCTGACTTGGCTGACGCAATTCTAAAAAAGGAAAGGTGGAATTGATGGGTAATTATGTTATCGTAATGGAAGACATTTAGGAATTAATTATTTCTATAATGGAAATATTTTATAGGAATCCAGCCTCACACCGGAATTATTGTCTAATTATTACAGAAAATATTCTTAACACGTGTGACTTCCCCCCTGACCAAAAATAGTTTCGGTGTGGTGGAATGATAGCCGCAACCGAGACTAATGTTGCAGATCCTTATTGGGAAAACTTTAAAGACAAAATTATCAGTGCAAAACCAAAGATGAAGAAAGGAAATGAAAAAATTGATTGACACAACAAATGACGACGCAACTAATTGAATCCTACTGACTCCTCCTAACCCTGCCTATGACCCCCTTTTGGAGATCTAATCAATTCTAAGTAACAATATTGGATGTGGAGAAGGGTTTCATGTGTGCACCGTTCACCCAACCTGATAACAATACTCCTTCCAATTGCGCAAGCTTGACGACTCCAGACTCCCTTATCTCTGCAACAACGAACATGCCTAACCAGTGCATCTGTAGCTTTCCAGGAAACATTAAGAACTTACTTTCATATAAGAGAACATGCCCACCAACTATTAATGACTTCATTTTGATATGTCGGTCATGCCACACCTTCTGTCTTTGTTGTTAAACCATTTGGTGGAAATATGCTAGAAATCTTGCCTCATCAAGCTTTGAGAGTTCATCTAATCACTTATGGAGTGATTACTCCTCTATCATTTGAGTGGCTTGGGTGATGAAAATGCTTGGGATAGAAAATTCAACCAAGACCAGTGCTTCTCGTCCATACACAAGTTGGAAAGGTGTATGTCTATGTAGTCGCTTGATCATTGTGTGGTATGCCCATAGTGTCGCTAGCACTCTCTCATCCCAATAATCTCTATTGGCCGAACATATCTTAGTTAAACCCTTTTCCGATATCTTATTGAAGGCTTCTATGGTACCATTGGCCTACAGGTGGTATGGACTAATTTTGTGATGTTGTATCATAAAATTTTGAAGCAGGGAAGCAACTATATCGTTTATGAAATGGGTTCCTTGATCACTAGTCAGACTCCTGGGCACCCAAATATTGATATGATGTTTTTGAATATGAATTTGGCGGTGATATCCGTTGTATAGTCCTTCATAGGCGCTACCTCGACCCATCTAGTGAGGTATTCTGTTAGGTTGATTATATAACTGGCATGAGATTGACGCATCGATGGATTAATCGGGCCTATGAAATCGATTGCCCATTTCTCAAATATTTGCAAGGCGCCTACTAGTTATGATGGGAGTTCATCTTGAGGTGATGACCTTCCAACCCTTTGGTACACATCGCACCCTTTGGCATACTCTTTCGTGTCTTTGAAAATGTCGGCCATCATAATCCTTCCTGCAACACTTTTCGTGCAATAGATTTTCCCCTAACATGGCCGCCTGCAACTCATGAATGGCATTCCCATAGCACATCATGTCTCTCATGGTGGAGGACACATCGACACAACACATGGTCAAGCCCCATTTTATACATTTGACCCTCAATTAACTAGTAAGAAACCGCTCAAACAACCATGTGCCTCCTTTGTGTGGTAGTGTACTCTTCCATACATTTTTCCGTAGCTAGGAAGGTTACAATGTCTTCTAGGTAATCTGGTACTACTTCAATCCTGAATAGGTCAACATCGAGTAGCTGATCGTTTAGTGACCCTCCACTTTCTCTTGATTCTAGCTATGAAAGGTGATCAAGTCCCACATTCAATTCTCCAAGTTTAACGATCACTTCGAAAGTAAATTCCTGAAATAACAAAAACCATCTACAAATTCTTCCCTCTAGCATAGGCTTGTTCACTAGGTACTTCAAAGCAAAATGGTTAGTAAAAAAATTAAACGGGCCCCCAAGTAAGTAGTGTCTGAATTTTTGGAGAGAATACACCATAGCCTGTGCTTCCTGCTCTGTCATGGTGTAATTCTTCACTGCAGTGGATAACTTCCTGCTGGTAGGGTAGATGGGGTGGTCAAGGCTCTCCTCCCCTGTTTGAGCAAAAATAGCCCCTAGAGAAATACCAGATGCATCGATGTGGATGTGGAATTGCTTATTCCAGTTGGGGTAGACCAAATTGGGTGCACTTACTAGTTTCTCTTTCAGTATGTTAAGCGTAACTTGAAATTCCTCCATTCACATGAATCGTTCAGCTTTCATGAGTGGTTTCTCCATTGGCGCAGTGACAGAGGCGTAGTTGTGGATAACTATTCTGTAGTATTCAATGTGTCCCAAAGTTGATATGAGCTTTTTTACACTATGGGTGGGTCCATATTCGCTATCGCCGCAACCTTGGCATGATCTACGCATTCTCTTTCTTTACGCACTATGTGGCCTAAAAATGTGCCAAACGGAACTATAAATATATATTTTTAAAAGTTAAATGATATCTGTAATTATCTACAACAATCAAACATTATCTAGAGCACTGGAATCTTTCTTCAGTAGGCTATAGTCATCCAGTCATCCATGTAGACCTTTAAGAACCTGTGGATGTAGTCCCTGAAGGTTGCAATCACAATTCTCGAGAATACTGCAGGTGCATTCTTGAGACCAAAAGGCATGACATGATAAGCGTAGGATCACCATTCTCTAGTGAAGGTAGTTTTTCTCTTATCCTCCTCGGCGATTCAAACTTGGTGATAGCCTAAAAATGCATCTGTAAAAGGTTATGCCTTGTTCCTTGTTACATTATCGAGAACCTTATCACTGAATGGTGTGGGAAATGGGTCATGCACACAAGCATTGTTCAAACTGTCGTAGTCTATGCAGACCCATATTTCTGTAGCATCTTTCTTGTTTTGTATTAAAATCAGACTTACCCACTTTGCCTCATCCACCAGAAAGATAAGCCCTGCTTCTAGCATATTGTCTATCTCTTTCTTCACTTTCTCTCTAACTCTTGAGTTCAACCTGTAAGGTCAATGCTTCACTGGATTTGCATCAGGTTTTAATGCAATTTTCATTTCCCCTAGGTCTCCCTTGATTCCTTTTAACTCCACAACTGATGAGGAAAATAAATCCCCATACTCTCCTAGGGGGTCAAAATTCTCTTTTGTAGTTGTTCATCCCAATAATCTCTAATTGATGCCAACTTCGGTTTGTCATCCTTCCACAACTTTATTGGGAGCAAGTGTGGCACATCAGTGACAAGTCCCTCCTTGATATCTCTTTCCCCTTCAATTTTGTGGAATGATAGATGTCGTAACTCTTCCAGATCATCTTCATCCAACTATTTATCCATCTTTCTGCAAGCCATTGCTTCAAGATATCCTGAGTCGTAGATATGTTGTAAGGTCCTCTGGTCTATGCACCCATCCCTTAACTGACCATATATGAGTAGAAACCGCTTGATAGCTTGCAATGCCTTAGTCATCCTCCTGTCATTGTCTGAGAAAGAGAAGCTACTGACAAAATGAGCAGCCAAGTTATCCCAATCTCCCATTTTCCTCCTAACCTCTTCCTATACATACCAAGCTTTTGGAAATGTACCCAAGGTATGTATGCACCCATGCACCCATAATTATTTTGGAACCCCTTCTCGGTTCCATCTATTTTTACAATTTTTCAAGTGTTGTTGAGGGTCAGAATCCCCTCTATACTTTGCAAATTCTTGCGGGTACTCCCCTACCCGTCTGAATCTCTCTTCCATTGCTCTCTTGATCTTTTCCCAGTCCTAGAGGTAGTTCCGATGGAATCCCCACCATCGTAACGGGGTCACTTATAATGCGAAGTTTAGTAATGGTATTTTATGTTCTTCAATCGTAGTTGCATCAATATTATTGAGAAATGAATTTACTGAGTTTATACCATTAAATATGGGGAAGTTCCTTACCTTTGTGCCAATCCAATTGACCTGACATATTGTAGCGCAACGTCTAGTGTTGATCTCATATCTACTCTACTTCTAATCATCCCATGCGGCTTCTGAGCCAACCTTTGAACTCTAGATGCTTCTCCAACTAACAGAACCTTCGGATGTGGGTTTTATCTAATCCTCTTTCTCACCTGCTATCACATTGTAAGGTTGATCTAACATCCCTAGCTCTCCTCTATCATCTACTGGTTCTGTGAATCTGGGTCCTTAATACAGGTTTATAGGTTGAATCACTCTTACTCCTTCTACCTCAAAAGTCATTATTTCCTTCTTTAAGTCTATTATCGCATAATTTTCAAAGGCCCAATCTATCCCGAGCAGTGCTGGAAACGAATCCTTGTCTCCCATAATATCTATTACTTCAAAATCTACACATCTTTACCCCTGCTACATCCACTTCTACACACTCCAGTCTCCCAATTGGAAGTATAAAATACTGATTGGCCATCCGCAACTAGATTGATGAGAATGTCAACTAAGGTTTCCCTAGTGCTTCCCACGTCTTCCTCAGTAGCATGTTGACATTAGAGCCAAGGTCTAGCATAGTGTCCTTGATATGAAATCCTACAATCTTAGCATTAATTATGAATTATCTGCCTATTCTCTTCTTGTTTCTTTGTACTCTTTTGGTGTGTCTTCCAGGCAAGTTAGCAGAGATTGTTCCTCCCTCACCCCCCTCCTCTGGGATGGTTTCCTTTAGAATTCTCCGCAACTGCCCCAACATCTGGTCATCATTCATGACCTACACGAATAACCTAAGCCATTCCTTGATAGGTTGGACAATTGTGGATTATGAAAGGTTCGAGATCTTATCTTTATGAGACTCTATTTGCCCCTTTTGTAGTCCTGTGCCTTCAACTAGATTGTAAAAAACTTTTGTTGCCTCCTTGTAATATTGTTTCTGTTGCTCGGGGTCATAAGAACGCTTTGAGGAGGTCAGTCAGATGATTGTGGGTTGGTCTGGGGTTCCTCGGTCAACCCTAGTCTTTTTTCATCCACGTGTAACTGTTTTAATATTGGATAGCGGGGTTGACTCTATTACCCTTGGCTCTGTTTTGATCAAATTCGCTCCCCTCTACCTATTCCGCTCCTTCCATCTTGCAATCAGCTCGAGACAATCCGTGTCGCATGTGCATTGACCTTGTAATATGAGAGCACTAGGGCCTCCTTGGTAGAGGTAAATCTTGTGTAAAATTCCCTTCTTGGTCATAGTTGTAACAACAAACTAGGCCTCTGCCTCCTACCCTTCCGCCCCTTGTTCCTCCTCTCACCCTCCTCGAGTTTTCTCATTGACTCAAAAGGTTGAGCGGTCTAACCTATCTTCTAGAGTGTCCAATGCTCTACGATGATCGGTGTTGAGTTGTGGAAGCATATAACTCACAATAATTGTTATTTGGAACATTAGAGTACTTTTGTAGTATGAGGCACATACGAGGAGGGTGTCCATACCCCTTGCATACTTCACAATACTCTGGCTAGTCATGGCTAGGATACCCCCCTTGCGATCCTACCACCACGACTGCTACTTTGGGTGCAGGCCTATGTGGTCCCCCTGAGAAGACACGGTACCCATGCCCTGCAACCTCGAGCATTCCATGGCAACATGACCTTCCACCAAGCAATTTTTGCACCACACGTTTGGTCTCGACAGGCGAGTTGGTTGCAGATCCTTCAACTTCTTCGTTAGACTTGCAAGTTGGTGTTGAAGACCCAAAATAGACAGATCATGTGAAGTTTCTCCCCATTGGTGGTCATGCGGGTACCCTGCCATAACTTTTATTCATGTTGCTTGCTTAAGAGCATCCTGCAACGTCTCAATTTTATGTTGTGCCAATGGTGTAGAGGTGAGGGGTAATAGTGCTTCGGTAAACAAATCCCTTTAATGATTCAGGTCTATTGTATAACTGAGTGTACAGATTGCATCCTTAGCTCTTTGCATTAGTTCCCATTCGGTCTATCCCTCTAGTTGCTTTATCTCTCACGGCTTCGATAACCCTTGCTGATCAGTCTGGGGAAGTTTGAATTCTTTTACAAACTCTCTTTTAACGTCATCCATAGTTGGGTTCTAGTGTAACTCTGACCATTTTATGAACCACCTCAAGGCCCTTTCCCTGAGAGTGGTATGGACCTCTATTAGCTTCACATGATCAGGTGTCTATCTGGCTCTCCAGATGGCCTTGCATAGATACCAATGTTGTTCTATGTCTCCGTTCCCCCTGCTAGAGAATTCAGTATACCTTGTGAACTATCCTGCCATTTTCGGCTAAATTCGTGCTAAAATAACAAAGCCTTGTGATCCTGGTTGTAGAGATCCTTGCAAGCCCGTGATACTGCTACTATTTCCACTGCTACTAATACTAACTTTATAATTAACATGCAAACTATGAACTCTTATTGTCTTGAGCAACTTAGAAAGAAATTTGTTAGGATTGTTGTAGAGTACCAGGGGAAGGTTGGGGGAGACAGTACCTGAGCCTCAGGGGTGGATCATTTATTCTTTTGGACGTGTCATCTTCCGCAAATAGTCTTCACATAACAAAGTACATATCATCCTCTAGGCCTTCCTCTAAGCTGACATGACCTTTTTTGTCCAACCTCTCCCTTTCGATTGGTGAGGGAGGACCCCTATCACCTTCTGAACCCAAAAATTTTATGACCATCTCTATTCTCTCCGTCGAGCTCTCTTCCATCATGTTTTCTTACTCTAGACTCCTCAACACCACTCCTACTTGGTGTAATCCCTCTGGTTTCCCTCTAATCGCTTGCATGGCCCTTTCCTGACATTTCTCCTCTATCCATGCTCTCCTTTGCACTCTTAGATCCCTGGCCTTTCGTGAATCCTTTGTGTCCAACCTCCTAATAGCCTTATATTTCCTTGCTCGGTAGCATCTATTGAAAATAGCAACAAGAAATGCTATAAATAGCATTTCAGGATATACTCCAACTCTGTTGAAAATAACAAAAAATAGAAATGCTATAAATAGCATTTAGGGATATATTCCAATTTTGATTTGTCCTTGAATCAAAATTGAGAATCAAAATTCGAATTTAGTCTCACCGACTATTTGAAAAATAATTAATTAATTCATCTTGAGTTAATTAGTTGGTGAAAATCAAACATGAAGTCTTTGTGAACACATGCAACAATTATTCCTTTGACTGAGGAAGTTATCCCTTAATTAAGGAGATAAGGATAGGTTGTATTTGAGTTGTAATTAGTTAGCTCAGTTAACTGAGTTAAGTCCAGTTAGATTAGTTCCAAACAGTTTGTGGAACTAATTGTGAGTTCAATCAGTTAATGCATCTATGCATGCAACTAGGGTTCTCCAGATAACTGAATATTCTCTCATAAATAACTCATGCATGTCAGTTCAGACAGAGACCTAGTTGAGATTAAAGACATGGACATTGTATTATTAGTTGGAGGAATTTTCCTATAAAGGAAACTCATCCATGCAGGAGGAATTAACTTCTTCAGGATTGCACAGTTAATTCAAAGGTCAGTGTTGTGTGTGAGGTAAGAATCAAATAGGTTGCAGCTGGAGGACCCAGGAGAAACTACGCAAGGAAATAGGAGGCTTGGAGGGCAGAGGAGAAGGTTTTTGATAAGCCTTTGACTGTCTATGAGTCACATTGAGGGATTGTATTGAGAGTTGGATAGCTTGTGAGCTAAAGCTTTGTGTAATCCAGAGATATTTCCACTTGTATGATAATACAGAGATTAGGGTTTTTAGCTGAGGATTTCCCAGAGTATTCTTATGTGTTCATGTGTGGTTGATTTCTCATTCTCTGTGTATGTGTTCTAATTGATCTTGCTCAAAATTGATTAAGATTCCGCAAGTTTGATATTAGAAGTAGATCAAGTATTTTGCTTTAGTATATTGCATTATCAGGTGATCTACAGTGAGAATTTCTACATGGTATCGGAGCAAAGGTGATCAAAGCAAAGAACACTATACAAAGAAGGGATAAGTTTGAAGTTTGAAGTTCTTGATTATAGAAATCAAATTCTTATCACATCTCAAATTTCATGAATGGAATTCAATGGTTTCAGACTCGAGTATGCCCTGGATGGCAGCTTGAATTATATAGCCTGGAAGGATCACATGGAAGCGGTATTAGAGGACAATGGTTTGAAGGACTTCATTGATCAAGAAGTCCACAAGACAGCAGTAGTTAATGCCCAAGAATTGGCGGAATGGAAGAAATGTGTGGCTAGAGCGAGGATGATCCTTCTAGATGGAGTTCGAGACCATATTGTCTCGAGTATCCATGAGAAGGAGACATCGTTTTCAATATGGAAAACATTGAAGGATCTATATCAGAACAAAAATAATCGAGGAAGCTGACATTGAAAGACAAGCTTTGAAAAATCAATTGTGAAAAGGGTGACATGATCTCTACATATCTGAACAAGCTCACCACCTGCAGCGATGAGCTTGGAAGTGTAGGAATCACGATAGCCGATGATGACATGGTGAGTCTTGCTCTCTTCGGTCCTCCTAAGAGCTGGCATAGCTACGAAGACTTAGTAAATGGAAGAAAGAAACTACCAAATTGTGAATGACTATGGTCGGATCTGATGTAGGAGGAGATCAGGAGAAGCACCAGAGATGGTTCTTCATCCAAGGAGGATGAAGGAAATCACGCCTTAGTGAGTAAGGCAAGGAAAGGGAAGGAGAAGGATTCTCATCCAAAATCAATTTCTTCTAATGGAGGGAAGAAGATTGACAAATCTAAAGTGTGATGCTTTAATTGTCATGAGGTGGGCCATTATGCAACTAATTTTCCATTGAAGAAATCCAAGAAGGGATCCTTGGAAGGATCTAAAGGTGAGACCCTAGCCTCTCAGCTCGAATTGGATTTTACCCTCTTCACATGCATGGTTTCATAGATGATGGGTTGTGGTTGGTTTCTTGACAGTGGAGCCTCATTCCACATGACCGGTGATAAAAGTTTATTTAGTACATTGGAGAAGAAGGACCTCCATATGCGCATAAACATCGGCGATGATGGAAAGTACCGTGTTTCAGGTGAAGTCACGGTTTCTTTTTAGAGGGAGCATGGAGATCGCATTACCTTGACATATGTGAAGTATGTGCCAGGATTGAAGAAGAACTTGGTATCGATTGTGATGCTAGAGGACAAAGGCTCTAATGTAGTCTTTAGTAAGGGAAAGGTTTTCCTTAGACACATCACCATGAGACAGGTGAAGCAGATTGGTTCATGAGTCAAGAACCTATATTCTCTTGAGGTTCAAGATGCATGCAAATCCTTGAGGATTAAGGCAAATATTGGAGACTTGGTGGTTGAGAGGGAGAGTACGTTACCTCTCAACATGTAGCACTAGAAAAAGTCTTAGACAATTGTGGAGGAGCCACA
Source organism: Pinus taeda (assembly GCA_000404065.3). Lineage (NCBI taxonomy): Eukaryota > Viridiplantae > Streptophyta > Pinopsida > Pinales > Pinaceae > Pinus > Pinus taeda. The sequence continues at coordinate 171,756 of APFE031254911.1, read as the reverse complement.
ATTGGTGAAGCAGCTTCAGGAGGTTGTGGAGTAGCCACAATTGGACAAGTTGAGAGGAGACTGAGTGGAGGCATCCACTCATGCAGAGACCTCTAGTAGGGGGTAATTTTGAGCCAAGTGGGCAGAGGGATCACATGCAGCCATACCTCCAGGTGTGAGGTGGGACAATGTGAAGCGATAGTCCCAAGAAGGCTGAAATAGGGGCAGGATCCTTGAGGTACCCAGCCTCTTTGATTAGACCTTGCTACGGGAGCCCTGACGAGGAGTAGCAGGACTAGCTAGTGGGTAGAGACGGATGCGAATGGAGCAATAGAGGGAGCTTCAGCATCAGAGGGTGTTTCTAGCCCAATAGGGAGGTCAGTTGGGAGATCAGTTACTTACTTCTCAGTAACTGAGTTGCAGTGCAACATTGGGAAGCATGATGCAACATGATGAGAGGAGGTGCAGTGTCGATGCAGTGCTGGGAGATATGACCAGCAGCAGCATGGATGCAATAGGAGGAATCAATGTGATTGATGCAGTCAGAGATCAAAGTAATAGAGACTAGAGCAGTCAGATACTGAAGAGCATAGAGGTGCATAGTTTTCAGTCGACAACGGCAATAGCAGTCAGAGACTTTGATGGCAGAGGCATCATTCTGATTCAGGTTGGGTATTTTTTGTGTTCCTAGAGTTTCTCGAGCAACAACACTTGAGAGAAGTGTTGCATGCAAAACATTCCAAAGGTTGAAGATCAGGTTCGAGTTGAATGCCTTTCTTGTTGAGAGGGAATGTTGAAAATAGCAACAAGAAATGATAAAAATAGAAATGTTGTAAATAGCATTTCAGGATATATTCCAACTCTGTTGAAAATAGCAAAAAATAGAAATGCTATAAACAACATTGCAATAAATAGCATTTCAGGTTATATTCCAATTTTGATTTGTCCTTGAATCAAAATTGAGAATTAAAATTCAAATTTAGTCTCACTAGCTATTTGAAAAAAATTAATTAATTCATCTTGAGTTAATTATTTGGTGAAAATCAAACATGAAGTCTTTGTGAAGACATGCAACAGTTTCCCTTTGATTGAGGAAGTTATCCCTTAATTAAGGAGATAAGGATGAGTTGTATTTGAGTTGTAATTAGTTAGCTCAGTTAACTGAGTTAAGTCCAGTTAGATTAGTTCCAAACAGTTTGTGGAACTAATTGTGAGTTTGGTCAGTTAATGCATGCATGCATGCAACTAGTGTTCTCCAGATAACTGAATATTCTCTCATAAATAACTCATGCGTGTCAGTTCAGACAGAGACCTATTTGATATTAAAGACATGGACATTGTACTATCAGTTGGAGGAATTTTTCTATAAAGGAAACTCATCCATGCAGAAGGAATTAAATCCTTCAGGATTTCGCAGTTAATTCAGAGGTCAGTGTTGTGTGTGAGGTGAGAATCACACAGGTTGCAGCTGGAGGACCCAGGAGAAACTGCGTAAGGAAATAGGAGGCTTGGAGGGTAGAGGAGAAGGTTTGTGAGAAGCCTTTGATTATCTATGAGCATCATTGAGGGATTGTACTGAGAGCTGGATATCTTGTGAGCTAAAGCTTTGTGCCATCCAAAGATATTTCCACTTGTATGATAATACAAAGATCAGGGTTTTTAGCTGAGGCTTTCCCCAGAGTATTCTTTTGTGTTCATGTGTGATTGATTTCTCATTCTTTGTTATATGTGTTCTAATTGATCTTTCTCAAAATCGATTAAGCTTCCACAAGTTTGATAGTAGAAGTAGATCAAGTATTTTGCTTTAGTATATTGCATTATCAGGTGATCTACAGTGAGAATTTCTACAACATCCCTTCCTATAGGTATTTCCCCTAGTACTAGGTGTTTATGCTACCATGCTCAGACTTTGGAATAAAAGACAACCCTATTCCACGATTAAGACCTTAATCCAAAGGGTTATTTCTTTTAGCAGCTTCCCTCTCAACCTCGCTTGGAACACAACTTTGGCCTTTGAAAAGGATTAATGGATTTCTACTGAAAACTTGACAATGTACCCTTCTAGTGTGGTCTGTACCAAGAAATCTATTGCCCTCCTCATATCTATGTCAAGACGATGGAGTGCAGCGAGATCTACCTAAGTCTAGTTGCGACGAGACAAATTTTGTCCACTATACCTCCATTTCATCTGCAACCTCCGCAACTAGTTATAATTTTCTTCTCGAAACTTGCACCAGAAGATCTCGTATTGATCAGTCACAATTTCTGAATACAAGATTTCGTCCTTTAGTTTTGCAATAGTTTGATGACGGAGTTGAGTTTGCTGAGAAACAAACTGATCCACTTGCTCGTCCCACCAGTTCCGTAGTTCTTTCTTAAAAATCCTCGATACCATATTCCAAAACCTCTTTTTGAATTTCAGGTCCCGGTAACAACATAACAACATGGTTAAGACCATGGGTTTGGGCATAAGGGGCCAATAGGGCTTCGTTGTAGTCTAGCACAATGTCGAAAATTTCACCTTACTCGAGATGAGTAAGGAGTCTCACCAGAGGTGTTCTGCAACCAAAGTTAGGTGAGGGTTGGAATCTAATATCGGGGGAACCATATCAACCGATAGAGAATAAAGGAGAATAACTTAACATTCAAAATAACTAGATCACAACAGTCTATTCATGTCACAACAAAATACTACCTAAACAAGTGCATATATAAACTTTTTGAATAACCAACATAATACACAATGAACACACTATAGTCCCAAAACAATCTTCTTCATTGCTATCAAAATAAGCACATTAGGTAAGGCTCTTGGCCTATTTCTCAGCAGTAGAATTCCTGCAGACGGAATATAAACTCATACAAATATAACCATGGAGTTGTTCTCATCACTTTGCAACACAAGAAGAATAGAAAACACTAGAAACACATGGTAGCCAACCAACCCCTTCTCTACTCTCCTCTATGATTTTTATCTTCTTCTGCTAATCTGAAATTCCAGTTCCCTTTCCCCTGCTCGACTGGCTTCATCCTCGATTGCTTCTGCTCTTTCCTCACTCGGTTGTCCTTGCTTCTTCCCCACTCGGTTGTCCCTGCTTCTTATCGCCACTCTTCCACAACTGCCAGTCTTCTGCAACTGCTAGTCTTCCTTCAGTCAACTGCCTTCACTCGGATGTCAGCTCCACAACTTCCCAATGAACACTTCCACCACTTGTTAGTAGCCCCTTTTTCTGCAAAATATCTCAAAAACGAAGGCCCCAACAAAGTGCATAACTATGCCCCGATGTATTTATATCTTTTATAAATGTTGTGAATGCCCACTATGTTGCTAAAACTATAAATATGCCCATGCTAATGTGAGGAATGGTTTTTTCTTATATAATTTTGAGGAACAATGTAGTTCCTATGTGATTGATGAAGAATGACACTTTTTTTTTTAGTTTATTTATGAGTTCAATTTCTATATAATTCCCTTCGTATAAGAAATGGGTGAAACTCTATTGTTTTTTAAATCTCTTGCATTAAAATGATTCGTGATAATAGGCCTTGTGTTATGTGACTTGCTTGTGGGAAGCATGCTTTTCCCTTAATTATATTTATCCCTATGTATGGTTGTGTGCATGTAATAGACACAATGGCTGGGATGGATTAAATCCCACATAAGCTTAGGAATGATAGGATAGTATGGTAGGGAGTTGAAGGTCTCTCTCTCTCTCTCTCTCTCTCAATATATATATATATTCTATATATTATATATATCTATATATATATATATATATATATATATATATATATATATATATATATATATTATATATATATATATATATTATATATATATATTATATAATATATATATATATATATATATATATTATAGATATAGATATGGATGAATGCTCAGGAGGGACAACTTATCTAATATGTTGGCATTATGATGCATGTGTTGTACTTGATGGAAACCCACTAGTAGAAGAACATCTCACTTATTTATAACTAGATGAATCTATAGAAGAGATATCAGATGTGACTGAATGCATGGGATGCCGGACAACTCAAAGGAATCAGATGACAGTTCTCAGTATGACAAGTTAGCGTTGCCATCAAGTCCAAAGGGGGAGATTTTTGTCATTATGATACATATGTTGTACTTTATGGCAACCCACTCATCTCAGATGATAAATTATAGTGTAGCAAAGTTCACGCATTTTCATGCAGAGAAAAGTTCCTTTCATGCAGAGAAAAGTTCACGCACTTTCATGTAGAGAAAAGTTCACGCACTTTCATGTAGAGAAAAGTGCACGCACATAGGAAATCTTATGGTTGGTTCATGGTATTAGTCCGACAGTTTTTGATCCTATGGTTTTGGTGCGTGGTATTGCATCCAAAAGTGTTGATCCCAAGTATTGGTTCCATGGTATTGAATTGTTATGGTTTTTGGTCTGTGGTATTGTGAAAGGCCTAAGGCTATAAAAGAGGAAGGAGATCATTTGGCAAGGCATCTTCTGAATTATTGAATATCTGATAAAGTGCTAGATCTGGAATACTTTGATTGGGTTATGGTGCAGATCTGGATCTGAATGAAGAAGGAACCTGAGCGCAAGGAGAAGGATAAGTTCTATTGATGGGTCAAAATCTTAAGGCTGGAATAGTGGTATCTCTATATGATCTTGATCTATGATATGTGGCGCACGCTTGATCTATAAATCTGATAATCTGGGTTAACTAATATCTGAATGTTTGAAAGAATTTCTAAATAGTGAAGTAGCATACATATCTTGATTTATGTTCTAGCTGCTTCTATTTATTGCTACAGTGTTCTGGGTTCAGAAGTGGGGTGTGATTAATGTTATTATGATCTGGGTACAGTCGTCAGAGAAGTGTTTATTTTGATTCAGTTTTGATTGGTGAAAAGGTGATTGGTTGATGCAGAAATTCTTGATGTTTGATTGATGTTATTTGTGGATCCAATCTGAAAATGTATGAAACGTGGTACCTGGAGGAAGAAAGAGAAGGTTGTTGCCTTGTGTAGGCCAGCACCTACGTACTAGTAAGTGGATTGGCTATTACAAGAGCTAAGGGGGTTGTAGCTCCCTTCCAGGAGAGTCTGGAGAACGAGAGAAGGTTGTAGCCTTCTGCAGGTAGAAGCCTGCATACTGGTATAAGACTGCACCAGTACAGAACTATTCTAAAAGAAGTTTCTTATTAAAAGAAGATAGAGATGACTTGCAGCAGGTGGTTTTCACCCACATTGGGTTTCCACCTTATATCATGGTGTTCATGTGTGCTTCTTGTGTGTGATGATTTGTTCTGTTTTACTACACCTGCTTATTATACATATGGTTAAAGAAGTTATGATGCACTAACTAAAGATCATCATTTAATGGATTAATTGAATCTACGCTAGTTGCATTAGACACAGTTGCGTATACACGTGGGTTCCCTTAATTGAAGTAGTGTATATGTATCTAAGTATGGAAATGAAAAAGTTTTATTGATTTGATAATACTAATTCACCCCCCCCCCAGTATTATTTCAACAATTGGTATCAGAGCAGGTCCTTTGGTAGAAGCTTGATCACTTGAAGGAGATCTGTGGAACAATGGGAAAGAAGCTTAAGAAGAAAGCGCCTAAGAAGAAGAAGACATCTTAGAAGAACTATGACAGTGGGAGAATCGATTGGGGATTATGTGGAAGAAGCACTTCAGATTCATAATCACTTCAGAATGAAGATGAACTATCAGGTATGAATTTGTTATCCTCCGGAGATATCTATCCATCTAAAGATGATGAATGTGATGGTGAAATAACTGAATTTCCTCTTATGGGTGAACAAGAAAGATATCGAATAGAGGTAGTAATTAAAGGGCTTACAGATAAAATTAGAGATCAACAAGATCTATTGAACAAAAGGGAATGTGCCTGCAAAGAAGAATCTACCAAACTTAAAGCTCAATTAGAGGAAGGAAACAAGGTAAGGAAGTTATTCAAGGACAAGGAAAATCAATGTCAAAATCTGCAAGATGAAGTGACATCTTTAAGAAGTGAAGTCAATGAAAGGAGCACAACAATCAAGAAACTCAGAGATAGATCCAATAACTATGAAAGTCTTGAAGCTAAGATCTGCTCGCTAAAGGAAGATCTTGAAGAATCAAAGAAGCAGAATAAAGAACTACTCCAAGCACTTGAAAAACAAGAAAATGAAGTTCTTGAACTAAGACAGCAATTGGAAGAAGAAAGAAAAGTTGAAGAAAACATGAAGAAGCAGCATCGTGAAAGGGAAGAGCAACTTCAGGTTGAGGTAAATATTCTAAATAATAAATTAGAAGAGAAGGATAAGCTCTTACGATTTCAAGATAGTACTAAGATTTTAGATGATATTCTTGGTAGTCAAAGATCTCCTACTATCAAAATTGGTCTTGGTTTTCATGAATCCATTGAAGGTGAATCTAGTTCAGAAACCAAGACAAGGAACTCTAATGCAAAATCTAAGATGCTCAAAAAGGAAATGAAAGGTCAACCCCGTCAACAACCAAGGAAAGAAATTATTCAAAGAAAATCTTTTACTCCTCCAATGAATAATGTTGAATGTTATGTATGTCATAATATTGGACATGTTGCAGCCGGATGCAGAAGAAGAATAAGTCAAGATCATCACTTAGAAAGATCATCACATTCCAGGTACTTTCAGGGATACTGTTTTTATTGCAATATGTTTGGTCACAAAGCTATTGATTGCTACAGAAGGAATATGAAACATGTAAGATGCTATGCATGTAACAATCTTGGACATAGAGCAAATGAATGCAGGAACAAAGTACGAGCACCATCATCACACTTAAAGATATGGAAGAAGAAGGAAGTTCAGACAAAAAGATGTGGCACAGCACAACACACTCAGATAGAGCACAACACAGATATAACAGACTTAGGGGGAGCTGAAAGTATAAAACTTCAGTGTCTTGAATCTCATACGCAAGTTTCATAAAGGAAAGCCGCGTATATACGCAAGTTACACACTACACAGTCACATATATGTCAAAGTAGTAGGGACAGGCTCAGAAAAAGGGTCTGATATGATTTAGTCCATTATTTGTTCTATTTGATAATGGTTACAATCTGTTGATGATGTGAGGAAATGTCTTGATACTTGTATGATGTTTAGAAGTGTTTTTTATCCTAACTTGATGATGATAATGCCTTGATACTTCCTACTGATATATGCATGATCAGATCTGATAATAAATAAGATGGCACAGGTTTAGGGGGAGCGGATAATCTTCTAATGTTGCATTGTTGGCATTATGGTTAGTAGTCCTTAGTGATGATGCTTATATGGCTAAGTGATATATCTTGCTATGGTTATGAGTTGTCCATGACAAAATCTCATATGTTTCTTGGGGTTACATAGTTGATGCTCAGATCAGATTTGTGGTTGATTCTCTGATAATGCATATATATGGTGATCTTCATAAGGATAAGGAGAAGTACAAAGCGTGTATACACATCTTCATTACTTGATGACGAGTCTATCATAGGTTGCTGTCATCATATGCATAAAGATCATATAGTTGATGCAAGTCTCCTATAGTTCTTGGCTCTCATGTGGATGAGGATTGTTGCGGTTGATGATCTTGAGCTAAAGATACATAGTACTATATACAGTATGCTGGATACATGAATGATTACTCAAAATTGCATTGTTGGAGACATGATGATGATAAAATGACAGATTGATACTTACATATGTTGATTGATACAGATGTCCCCGAATGATGATACATGGATGAAATATAAGATCATGCAGATCTTGATGTTGATGAGATGGCTATGATGTCTTTCAAGAGGATGAGTTGATATCTATATGCAGACATACCTTGCTACAGGACATTTACAGGTTGCTGATCTGGAAATGGTTATACGCGAGTTTTATGAAGAACATCCACGTATATACGCAGGTTTATGTGGATGTAGTTGCGTATATGGTGTTTTTTGAAGGAACGGACTCTGGTTGAAGGAAGTTTGGTATGGGTCTGACGGAGACCATCTGAAACAGGTTCAGGGAGAGCAGATAAACTTCTAATAATGCATTGTTGGCATTATCTTAGAAGCTTTTGGTTCAAATACTCAGCTGTTGTTGATTTGAAGTGGAACAAATGCAGAGGGAGAACAGAAGGAGAACATGGTTGTTGATCTGAATAGTGATTGACAGATGTTGCTGATATTATTTATTGATGAATTTCATAGTCTTGCTCTAGATATTTCGTCTCTATGTCATATATGTATTTTGTTATCAAGGTCATGTAACGGCCTATTTTGGTTTCCCCACTATGCCTGGGATGAATGATGTAATGTACTTGTTTATCATGAGTAAACTTCTAGTGTAAACCCACTTGGTTGGGTGGATGAGTCAACATTTGTATATCCTCACTTGGTTGAGAGATGGATGTATCTATGAGTCTTTGGTGATAGGAATGTCATTTATGATAGAGTCATGTTCTTCTTGGAGAACATCTTTTTGCAGATATTGCTTAAAGTCAGGGGGAGCATGAATAGTATACTTCAGCAGAGCAGAGACTTCAGCATGTACTCAGAGGAAGCATGGACAGAGTTATACACCTTGGCATATACAAAGGGGGATCTCATTCAGAGATTTCAGCAAGTACTCAGGGGGAGTATGGACATCGAAATGTTTATCTGGGAAAGAGATTATCTTGGTCTACCCTTTGCCCTTGATGTCAAAGGGGGAGAGTGATTTGGTGTTGTTGCCATCAAGTCCAAAGGAGGAGATTGTTGGCATTATGATGCATGTGTTGTACTTGATGGCAACCCACTAGTAGAAGAACATATCACTTATTTATAACTAGATGAATCTATAGAAGAGACATCAGATATGACTGAATGCATGGGATGCCGGACAACTCAAAGGAATCAGATGACAGTTATCAGTATGACAAGTTAGCGTTGCCATCAAGTCCAAAGGGGGAGATTGTTGGCATTATGATGCATATGTTGTACTTGATGGCAACCCACTCATCTCAGATGATAAATTATAATGCAGCAAAGTTCACGCACTTTCATGCAGAGAAAAGTTCCTTTCACGCAGAGAAAAGTTCACGCACTTTCATGCAGAGAAAAGTTCCTTTCATGAAGAGAAAAGTTCACTCACTTTCATGCAGAGAAAAGTTCCTTTCATCCAGAGAAAATTTCATGCACTTTCATGCAGATAAAAGCGCATGCACATGGGAAATCTTATGGTTGGTTCATGGTATTAGTCCGACAATTTTTGATCCTATGGTTTTGGTCCGTGGTATTGCATCCAAAAGTGTTGATCCCAAGTATTGGGTCCATGTTATTGAATTTTTATGCTTTTTGGTCTATGGTATTGTGAAAGGCCTAAGGCTATAAAAGAGGAAGGAGATCATTTGGCAAGGCATCTTCTGAATTATTGAATATCTGATAAAGTGCTAGATCTGGAATACTGTGATTGGGTTACGGTGCAGATCTGGATCTGAATGAAGAAGGAACCTGAGCGCAAGGAGAAGGATAAGTTCTATTGATGGGTCAAAATCTTAAGGCTGGAATAGTGGTATCTCTATATGATTTTTATCTATGATATGTGGTGCACGCTTGATCTATAAATCTGATAATATGGGTTAACTAATATCTAAATGTTTGAAAGAATTTCTAAATAGTGAAGTAGCGTACATCTCTTGATTTATGTTCTAGCTCCTTCTGTTTATTGCTACAGTGTTCTGGGTTCAGAAGTGGGGTGTGATTACTGTTATTATGATCTGGGTACAGTCGTCAGAGAAGTGTTTATTTTGATTCAGTTTTGATTGGTGAAAAGGTGATTGGTTGATGTAGAACTTCTTGATGTTTGATTGATGTTATTTGTGGATCCAGTCTGAAAATGTATGAAACATGGTACCTGGAGGAAGAAAGAGAAGGTTGTTGCCTTATGTAGGCCAGCACCTACGTACTAGTAAGTGGATCGGCTTGTACAAGAGCTAAGGGGGTTGTAGCTCCCTTCCAGGAGAGTCTGGAGAAAGAGAGAAGTTTGTAGCCTTCTACAGGTAGAAGCCTGCATACTGGTATAAGACTGCACTAGTACAAAACTATTGTAAAAGAAGTTTCTTATTAGAAGAAGATAGAGACAACTTGCAGCAGGTGGTTTTCACCACATTATGTTTCCACCTTATATCATGGTGTTCATGTGTGCTTCTTGTGTGTGATGATCTGTTCTGTTTTACTGCACATGCTTACTACACATATGGTTAAAGAAGTTCTAATGCACTAACTAAAGATCATCATTTAATGGATTAATTGAATCTACACTAGTTGCATTAGACACAGTTGCGTATACACGTGGGTTCCCTTAATTGAAGTAGCGTATATGTATCTAAGTATGGAAATGAAAATTTTTTATTGATTTGATAATACTGATTCACCCTCCCCCCCCCCTCTCAGTATTATTTCCAACATAATAAGTATCAAAAGTGGTGTATAAACACACATCTATGTAAATGTGCGCTATAATCCAAGAGACAAAGCAAGATGGCTAAGTGTTGGAGGGATTTGCTAAGCAGCTAAGTTTCACAAAAATATTATGCATGTGTGTGTGTGTTTGTGGGAATTTAATATCAGGAGGGATAGACATCATGACTATGCATCAGGAGCCTTAGTGAAGGCCCAATCATATACATGTTTGTGTGTATGCCTAGGTGAAGGGTCGTTAAAATGACTAAGTGTCGAGGCAAGAATGAAGGTTGAGACAGAAGACAAGTTTGACAAGCAATGACAACTTTTATGTGTCGGGACCTCGGATGACCCGGAAGTGCACACAAGCAAAAATGATTGAGAGACGAAGGGTAAGGAAGAGGTTTTCCCAACAAATGATGTAAATGGGTTTTGTCTCGGGCCTCAGGGATGTAAGGCCAGGAAAACATCGAATTGAACTGAGAAAACTTGTTTTGCTACATGGATAGACTCTGGTTGGTCCCATGGCAGAGAGGTGACGTGGACAAGATGAAATTAACATGATGTCATCTCTGGTTGATGTCATCTTAACGTCTCAACAGGGAGTGAGAGAGGAGAAATAGCTATTTTTAAGCGTCAATATGGAAATATTTTCTAGCGGTTGACGGATAAAATTTATGTCTTGGGGGCTCGAGTCTCAGGACGTCACTGTGGTAATGGCCAAGAAATGTGTTGAGAGATAGAGGTCGAGATGGGAAGCCTTCCTATTGTTTGACCTGTAAAAACTTTATCTCGCCACAGGATATTGTAAAGTGTTATGTGTGGTAGGTCAAGGAAGTATGCCGAGAGATGGAAGTCAAGGCAGGAAGTATTTTCGTCGATTGACGTGGACATACTTTTGTCTCGCCTCAAAAGACTCATTATGGGTTGTGTACGGTGGGATCAAGATTACATTAAAGGGGAGTTCGCCTAATCGTAAGCTTTGTAAGGGTGGGAGCCACGTGTGATGATGTGGCTTATGCCACATAGGCATGATACAAGATTGTGTGCAGAGGTGGACCCATGCAAGGATGAGATGGCACAAGATGGAGCCCCACATGGCAGAGTTGGTGACATGGCAAGAGTTTATCGATCAAACCTTTAAATGGCCATATCTTTTGATTTGAGAGCCAGATTGAGGAAAAAATTATATCATTGGAAATCTCTCAACAAAACGGAGCCCATGGTGATGTTTATTTTAGGTTTCAAGGAGTTTGAAAAATGAAAAAGTTTTAAGATCCCATTTCCATAACAAGACTTTGGAGGTTGGGTCGATGATAGTAATCCCTTCTTCCACCCTTATGATGGTTTATGAGGTGGATGGGGGTATTACACCCTACTAATTATTTGCATTTATCCAATGCCACTACTCAATATTTTATAACACTTCATTATAGGACTGCAAGGTGTACGCCACGCATTTTGACATTCTCCCACTTGTCATATGCCTTACAAGCGTATAAGGGATAATGCATCAAATTGTGAGCTAATTGCTAAACAAAATTACCGACATAACTAGAATTCTCTAGAGTTCTCATTTTTTTATAAGTTGCATTTAGTGGCTATTATTATCCATATTTCAAAAAAATGTTGCTACCAATAACACCCTTTTTTGGGGGTGATTAAAATTTAGACTTGTTTGAAATCAACTCTCGTTACAAGCAATTAACATTACAAATAAAACCCTTAGTACCAAAAGTGGTGCTTTTAATATCAACAATTCTATTTTCGGAGTTAAAATTACAAGTTAATTAAAACCATGTCATTGACAACTAATACCATTGTAAATAAAAAAATTTAAAATTATTTCCCACATTTAAAAACCAATGTTCCTAAAAATATTATTTATTCATTTCTTTAATTACATAAAAAAGTTAGTAAACATTTTTCTTTTTAATAAAAAACAACATTATTTTTTTTTTCAAAAATATATAACGCAATTTTTAAAAATCAAAATAATTTTTTTAAACTTAAAATAAAACCTTAAAAAATAATAGAAAATATAAAACAAATTTAAAAAATATATAATACAAACCAAAAACAAATTTTAAAACCTTTAAATATATTTTTCTAAAAAATGCAAAATTAATTTTATATGGAGAATTCCCAAAATTACTCTATGCTGGAGATTTTGAACTACATGTTGGCGAACCTACATGCTAGTGGGTATTAACTTCATCCATTTCGAGTTGAGATCTTCATCTTTCATCATGAATTGTTTTAGTCTATTGCTAGGGTGGCTCACTCCACTCGTTAGTTTGTCTTAGCCGCTATTATTTCCAATGGAAGATATGGATTTTTCATACCTCCATCTAATGTTTACCTCTAACTTTTTCGGCCTTCCATGCATATTCTTCTCACCCTCTGTAGTTTTGGGGATCATAATTATCTATCAATGCTAAATATTGACACTCTCTTAATTGTTGTTGATGGGTGCTCCCTCCTTAGCAAGTTGCATGTGGTTCAACATGATGGTGTAAAGTTGCTTAATTCGACAAGGCTCTTTTTCCCACCTGAGCCATGACCAAACAAAAAACTCGTAGCTGTATGAGAGGAGGTGGGGGGGGTTCACATGAAAAGTTTGGAGTTGAAGTGATAGCCCACCACTTTCAAGGTCACACACCGTTGAAAATTCAATCTAAGCTACATGTGATAGAAATGGAGGTAAGATGTGTTTGCCAAAGGTTTTGAACATTAAAGTTTTTGGAAACATAGATGAGTGGACCCAAACCTAGGGGGTCTGGGTCCACTCGATGTCAACATAATCATCCAATTCACTCTGTGAACCTGTATTAGCACCTCAAGAATCTATTAGGAAAATTGTTGATGGACTGGAGGGATGCTCACAACCAAATCTTGAACAAGCTACACAACTTAAAAAGTCTTCTTATGGACACTAACGAATGTTTGGATCACATAGAATTGAGTTGTATATAAATAAGCTCACTAGATGAGCATTTAATTTCCAATTGTTAGAATTTGTATTTTTTCATATTAGTTTTATGAGGAAAGAAATCCTAACAAATGAAGTTCCATGGAGATTTTTTGGTTGTATAGATTCATTATATTTTTGACTCCATGCCCAGTGGTGAAGGCTACTGGCCTGCAGGTTCTCAGCACCTTGCCAGCAAGGCACTTTCCCCAGTTGGAGCTAATGTTGTCACTCACAACAAAATGTGTTTTGAGTTGCCCAAAGTGCAAAAGAGAAGTAATGTTTGCAGCCATCTTCCAAGCCATAAAATCACTCAAAGATAAACCGAACACCCTTTATTGGATAGTGCTTAGAATTAGATTTCCAACAGTATATGGAAGTCCCAGAAGGGACTCCAGAATCAAATGTTAGAGCGGATTGAATTTGCCCTTTAAAAGCCAAAAAACAAAGAGAAAATGACCAAGGGTAAGGTCCCGACATATCGAAGGTCACAAATCGGAGGTCCGGGATCATCACAAATTGCATATTGCAACATCATGCATCATGGAATTCGACACTTCATGTAGCAGAGCTCCGATATCGACGATCGCACATCGACGATTGCTCATCAATGGCACTAAGTGCATATCAATGATCCCATGAGTCAGGGCAAGCACATTGGCAACGCTGATCACAAAAACATAAACATATCGCAAGTCGACAATCGGTGATTTTGGAAGTGATCAATATGAAGAAATTGCGGGTAAATAACGCAGATAGCGTTAAAGCGCCTCGAGGGTTGAAAACAATTTAACAAAGGAAATCAGTTGCAAAACCAAAAGACGGCCAACTTTTTCTCTCTCATCGAGGGGGGTCACGGGGTGGAACATCATTAGATCTAATAAGAAACAGTTGCAGCACATGGTTTATTCTGATACGGGACACGGGAAACTGACGTCAACATGGCGTGGTGGTATGGTGGACACATGGCATGCAAATTCGATGTTTGGAGGGGTCATAAGGGGCCAAATCAGGGTGACACATGTCACCTCTCACGAGGTGACACATGGCAGAGTGATGATGTCACTGATCAGAAATCGGAGATTGGCAGTTGTATTGTATTGTGCATCAAAAGGAAATCTTCGATTGCGAACCTCCGATTGTGATCTACCGATAAAGAGGCTATGACAGGGGCTAGCACGTGGTCACATAAGGAGCTAAAGTAGCAAGGGCTAAGCATGAAATGTGTTCAACAATCGGAAATTGGCGAAACCTGATATCACACCACTCAAAGTTAAATACTCGATTTGGAAACACCGACTGAAGAGCTCCGATATGTGAGCTAGCACACGGTCAAGAAGGACTTCATGAACCAGGGGCAGAGAATAGTTTACAAAGGAATGATACCCTCGGGATGATTCGAATGGAAAATGGCATCAACCCATGGTATTCATCCATCCATGGAATTTACCCATGGTATTGTAAGTGGCATCCACCCATGGTATTGTGACATCCACCCATGGTATTCACTCACCCATGGAATTTACCCGTGGTATTGTAACCGAAAAAGGTTATAAGTAACAAGTTGCATTTTGTAAAAGGAAAAATTGTCCACCACAATGTAGCTTTTACATTTATTCTCTGTTTTAATAAAATAGTTTCTTTGTGGTTTTGTTTACTAGGTGTTCTCCTCTTTTTCTTCTGGAAATTCAATTTTTCAGATCTTGAGGGCTACCCCCCCAAGATCCATTTCAATCTTTTAGATCTTGGGGGCCTCCCCCCAAGATCTGGATTAGTGGTATCAGATCTAGCTTACGATTCCATGGGAATGAGGGTTTCATGCATGTTTCAGTTTCAAATTTTTGCATCAATATTTAACAAACTTCAGGCACGTGCTACGTTCTCCACAAAGCATTGTCTTGGGCCAAATGGGAAGATTTTTTTTCAATTTTCAATTTTTTGCAGGATTTTTTTTTGGCAGCTAGTTTTCAAATCCCATCTGAAACTTTTGGTGCAAAATTTACAAAAAAAATAGCATATCTAGATTTCTTGCGTAAAAAATACCCAAATTCAGAGAAAAAAATCAGCCGAATCGGAGTCCGGATGAGGGAGATATCACTGATTTAAAATAAGCTATGTTGTAGAATTTTTTATGACGACGACTCTCCTATAATTTTTTTGCAGTTTTTGTGCCCAATTTCAGAAAAATTATTGCATATACGGGATCCTCTATAAAAATCACCTAATTTCAAAACAAAAAAATGGGTCGAATCAGAGTTCGTATGTGGGAGATATCACAGATTTAAAATGAGTTGTTTTTTTCAAAATTTTTGTGACGACGGAACAATTGCAGCGCGAATATGAGATTTCAGAGTGTCCAATTAAGGATTTCCAACACATGGGAAGATGCAGAATGGTTATTATGTTTCCAAAAATAGGATATAACAAATATTCTGAGTTATATTGACCGAGTTATGTCCATTTCAATTCTGGAGTAGCATTTAGAGCAGGTTCCCTTTGGAGATGTGCCCTTCCACCCCGCTTTAGTAGGCACATGATTCACATTCATCAGTTTTAGAATAGAAACATCCGGCTTTGGTTATTTGGAGACGTTCCCTCCGACCCAGGCTATGTAGGCACCTGCTACTTCATCAAAAATCAACATCACGGTTATGGGTCAACTGCACAAAATCCTTGTCATCGAAGTCCATTTCCTAGTCCGTACACTATTAGTATCACAGTTAGTCACAAGAATTACATGGTATATCTATCCTCGGATCTTCGTTTGTCATGGTTATGGGTCATCCACAAACCCGCAGTTCATCGAAGTCCATTTTCTAGGTTGCACACTGTCAATATCACAGTTGGTCACAAGCATTACAGGGTATCACTATCCTCAAATCTTCGTTCATCATGGTTATGGGTCATCCACAAATACACACTTCATCGAAGTCCATTTGTTAGGTCGCACATTGTCAGTATCACAGTTGGCCACAAGCATTACATGGTATCTCTATCCTCGGATCCTCGTTCATCATTGTTATGGGTTAACCACATAAAACCCTTCTCTTCAATGACTCTTCATATTACACAAAGGCTTCGCACGAGGGAACTTCATGCAATGGGGGCCACTACTTCTTAATGAGAGAGGAATGATCTAAATGGAAAATGGCATCAACCCATGGTATTCATCCACCCATGTTATTCATCCATCCATGGAATTTACCCATGGTATTGTAAGTGGCATCCACCCATGGTATTCATTCACCCATTGTATTTTCTCGTGGTATTGTGACATCCACCCATGGTATTCATTCACACATGGAATTTACCCGTGGTATTGTAATCGAAAAAGGCTATATGTAACAAGTCACATTTAGTAAAAGGACAGATTGTCCACCACAATGTAGCTTTTATAGTTATTCTCTATTTTAATAAAAGAGTTTATTTGTGGTTTTCTTTACTGGGTGTTCTCTTTTTCTTCTGGCAATTCAATTTTTCAAATCTTGGGGGGCTCCCCCACCAAGATCCATTTCAATATTTTAGATCTTGGGGGCCTCCCACCAAGATCTAGATCACGGGAGGAGTCTAAAAGCCGTAGCACCTTAAGGCTAAGCCCCTAGTCATGGCCCCCGGTCATATGATGAGAATTACAATAAGGCGCTAAACATAAGGGGGCTAAGGGACATCAGAGCTCACTGTTTTTAATGTTTTTAAGACTAAAATTCCCAATGCAATGATGTTCCGATAGTATGGTACATAGCTTTGAAGGTGTATGGGTCAGAAACTAAGGCATTTAATGCAGGCATTGTTAGGTCCCTATACTACATGTAACCCCTTGTTGTTATTAGTGCAACGCCTTTATTATATTTTTGTGCCCATGTAGTCCCCATATTGTTATTATTGTGCCCCATAGAAGCCCACTAATGTTATTGTTGTGCCCTTACATTATTATTGTTATGTTCGCTCTGATTATATTATTACCCCTTAGACTCCTATATATAGAAAGGAGGTCTTGTCATTTGTATCATCCAAGAATTGTTCATTTGTGTAATGTAAAGGAGGTTTCCCCCTCGAAGAGGCTGATTTTTAAGTCGCTGATCTATCTTTTCTATCTTTTTGTGAGTTGGTTTCATAACATTTGGTATTAGAGAAGACATAACAATAATAATGTAAGGGCGCAACAATAACAATAGTGGGCTTCTATGGTATGGGCACAAAAATATAATAAGGGAGTTTTACTAATAACAATAAGGGGTTACACTAGTAGTATATGGACCTAACAGGATGGAGCAGTGAGAAATCGATATGGGCTAATCCTGTGGAAGCCTCTGTAACAAGAAACCTAGGACAACAATAGCCACAGGAATGAATTTGACCGCTTCAATTGCACATCTTCAGAGAGTAAATGGAGGTATGGGACTCAAGAAGACTTAATGGCTCAGCATGGAGCTCCACTTAGTCATATTATGAAGGACTTCCAGGACAATCTCCGCTCCTGCTATGTGACAAGCAAACACAGTTGATCACTACCAACTCGAGAGAGTGGAGAAGTTAGGTAGTTAAGGCGAAACCAACGTGAACCGCTTGAGTAGCTAGAGGGACACATTGTGGCATAGACATGGCCTGATCAAGGGTGATCAAAGGAATGACAAAGATATATTTTCCTCCCATCATCATTTAGTTTTTCCTTTTTCTTTTATTTCTGTAATTTCTATGTATTTTCAAGAAAGGAATCAAATCCTTTAGAATCATTTTGTGCAGTAGGGCTATCACACACTGAGACAAATGGTCCTTGGTTGAGATATTTTGTAATTGTTAATTCAAATCTCCCTGTCTCCTTAAATAGAGGGAAGAAACACTTGATAGAGGTTCCAGAATTCTGCACCCGTGGTGGTCCAAATTCTATGATTCCACTTTGGTTCTAATTGTCTTTTCATGAGGGACTCGTGCGATGTGTGGCTAAATGTAATGGACTAGTATATTGGACTCATTATGAGGATTAATGAAACCCTTTGGTGATTCCAATGATGGTTGTAAGCAGTATGTTTTCCCCTCTATAAATCTCGTTTCATGTATGTTTCTCTTCTACTGAAATTGTGTAATGAAGTTGTATTCTCGTTCTATCATGGTTAGATGTATGTTGCTAAGTAGTAACAATACTTGTGGTAATTACAGATTTACTTGTGTTATTTGATATAGTACTTGTGGTAATTACATATTTATTTATGTTATCGACAACCTACAATACTTGTATGAGCAAAAATTTACATATGTTGATTAGTGATAAGTGTATAGAACATGAAACCTTAATTCACGCTCTGCAATTCTTGTCATTCCATCTTTTTTGCATTTCAGCCTTCTACTGAAACGTTGCTACTTAGCATTTTGTCTTGTTAATAGACCTGTGCATCTATTTCCCTCCTTTCTCTCCTCCTCTTCACCTTTACTATGACTTCAATATTAAATTAGTCATTGTTGTGTGTCAGCCATCAAAACATGACATTCCTCCTTGAGATCAACCTGATTCACCCCCTGTATTTGGATCCATGTATCTGCTTGAGTTCACCTTGACAAAAGACTATTGAACCAAGCCCCCTTTATTCTCTTTTTCCAACTACGTGACAATTGGAGTGCAACATAATCCCTTAGATAATCTCCCATGCACTCCTCTGTCAAATATGTCATATGCACTAGTCTACAATCAACTCGGAGGTTATCTCTAGGAAGCTTTCTATATCTCCCGATGCACTTGTGATACGGGTGCTAGAAAAAGCAACAAAAATGCCCATCATTGTTCCTCGTTTCTCCCAAGCCTTGGAGAGATTTCATTGTGTTTAGATATCTTTGTTTCCCATGCACCAACTCATCCACTTCAAATGCCTATTTTGGTGCATAGTTTTTTCTGAAGGAAACATGGGGAACATTATTGCTATGATGGCCATTGACATTTCTGTGAAACCAGGAATTGTCAAAAACATCCATGTCGGGGTTTCTTGTTCTCTATATGAGATCAATATTTACACTGCCCTTTTTAAGGAATTTCGTGATGTCTTTGCATGGTCATATGAAAAAATTCCTGGCATAGATCTGAGTATACTTGTGCATGAAATACCTACTTATCCAAATGCGAAGCTTGTTGGTCAGCATCTTCGCCGAGTGCACCCTAGAAAGGAAACCACTATAAAGGGAGAATTTGAAAAAAATATTAAGGCTGGTTTCATTTTCCCTATTCCATTGATAGATTGGGTCTCGAATATTGTTCATGTGACAAAAAAAAGGGACTATTCGTGTTTGTGTTGATTATTGTGATATCAATTGGACATGTCCGAAAGATAATTATCCAACTCATATTATAGGCCAGATCATTGATGAATTTTCCAAGAGTGATATTTTTTCTTTTATGGATGGTTTTTCTGGTTACAACCAGATTAACATTCTTCCCGCCAATCAGCATAAAACAGCTTTTATCGGTAAATGGGGAACCTTTGCCTACAAAAAAATCACTTTTTGTCTGAAAAATGCTAGTGCTACCTTCTAATGAGTGATGTATTATGCTTTTCATGACATTAAACACATCGTTCAACCATATATTGACGACTTACCAACACATTCTACTAAGCGTCATGACCATCCGGATCACCTTCGAGCGATTTTTCTTCATTGTAGACATTACAATATTCATTTAAATCCACATAAGTGCATTTTTTGTGTCAAATCTAGTCGTCTCCTAGGGTTTGTTGTATCTAAAGAAGGCATCTAGATTGACCCCCTCAAAGTAGGGGCCATTATGAATTTACCCCCTCCATCATCTTTACACCAGTTGTAGAACTTGCAAGGGAAAGCTAATTTCCTTTGTCATTTTGTACCCAATTATGTTGAACTTGCCAAGGGATTTACTCATTTTTTGAAGAAAGGGATCCCATTTATTTGGGATGAAATCGCTCAAATATATTTCGATGCATTAAAGAACACCCTCATTAGTGCTCCTTTACCGCATCCCCCCAATTACATCGCGATTACTTCTTGTACTTGACCACAACCGACAATACTATTGCCATGGTACTGGTTCAATAAGATTATGATGGAAATTAACACATGATTAACTTAAGCCGAAACCTTATTGACATTGAAACTCGATATGCCCATTTCGAGAAAACGGCTTTAATAGTTGTTCAACGCTTTCGACACTATATTCTCTTGCGGAAAACCACTGTGATTTCTGATTGCAACCCCATGTCATACATTCTGAATCGTTAGTTCCCGGGAGGAAAGTATTATAAGTGGATTTTTATTCTTCAGGAGTTGAATTGGAATTTGCTACAGCCAAATAAAAAAAAATCATTGGTTTTCACCGAGTTAATTTGTGACCCTCCCTCCGCGACCACATCTACGACTTTTAATGAGTTAATTCTTGACGAAACTCTCTTTCTCATCCACACTCTTGAACCATGATATGGGGATATCATTATTTATCTCCAAACCCGAAATTTTCGATTAGAGTTGACTAATTATGAACGTCCTCGCATTCGACATCAGTCCCAACCCTATCATATTATTGACGATACTTTGTACCGTATTGGTGTCGATTCTATCCTTCATATATATTTGACACTTGAAGAAGTTGAGAGACTCTTAAATGACTATCACTCTAGGGCCTGTGGTGGTCATATGTTAGGATATGCTACTGCTCAGAAAATCCTCCGCGTCAGTTATTTCTGGCCTACGATCTTTAAAGATTGCATATTAGAAGTCCAAAAATGTCACGCCTACCAGATTTACAACCGTAAACAGCGTGCCCCACCCACACCCTTATAGCCAGTTGTTACCATCGGCCCCTTTGCTAAATGGGGTATTGATTTCATGACATGTAACCCTCGCTCAGACCGAGGGCATGATAATATCATCGTCATCATTGATTATTTCACTAAATGGGACGAGGAAATGCCCACATATGTTGCTGACGGTAAAATTGTCGCTCAATTTCTTTTCAACCATGTCATAGCTCGATTTGGAGTCTCTCAAGCCATCATTACTAATCATGGCTCTCATTTCTGACATTACATGATGGCACAACTCACTGCTCAGTTGGGTTTGCGTCATGACAACTCAACTCCTTATTATCCACAAGCCAATGGCCAAGTTGAGGTAGTCAACAAAGTCTTGGTTACCATGCTTCAACGCATCATTGTGATGCATAAACGAAATTGGCATCTCATGTTATTTTCATCTCTTTGGGCTTACTGAACCATAGCTAAGACACCACTAGATTGACACCCTTCAGTTGGTGTATGTTCTAGAGGCAACTCTTTCGATTGAGTGTGAAATTCCTTCACTGAAACTAGCTGTCGAATTACTCACTGATACCTCACCTTAGGAGGAACATTTACTTTACCTCAAAAGGCTCAATGAAACTCATCGTATTGTTGCGTTAGTAATTGAAGCCTAGAAGAAACAAGTTAAGGCTCAATATGGTAGAACTATTTCTCCTCGCGTTTTTCTAAGGGTGACTTGGTCTTGTTATATGATCAAGCCAATGAAAAATTGGGAGCTTGGAAATTCAAACCAATGTGGCATGGGCCTTACATTGTTAAACAGGTTTTACAAAAAATTGCCTATGAGTTAGTCAATTACAAAGGAAATTCTTTGGTTGAGCCCCGAAATGGGCTTTACCTAAAGAAGTATTATGCATGATTTTTCATGTAAATACTTTTGTACATTAGTTTGCAGTGTGGTTTTGGTGTGTTAGTTTTCTTTTGAAAATGGATTTTCCTCTAATTACCTCGTTCTCTACTTGGTTTTGTAGATGCCCTCCAACCATTACGTCAATTTTTCTAATAGTGCTTATCGTAGTACACGAAAGCTATCTTCTGTTGCATGGGAAATCTATGACCCTAATGGCGAGTTAGTGAATTTACAGGGTATATGTTTAGGTCGTACAACTAATAACATTGTCGAATATAGTGCGGTCATCGAGTTTTTGTCAGAAGTTATCGCTCTTGGCATTAGAGAGTTAACCAGGAAACTTGATTCAGAGCTCATTGTACTGCAACTTAATGGACAATATTCAGTTAGAAACCCTCAAATTTTAAGAATGTATTTGCAAGTTCATCTCTTGGAACAAAACTTTGATTTTATTACTTATCATCACATTCCGAGAGGCATGAACACATTAACATATGCATTGGCTAACTATGTGTTAGAAAGACATTTGTGAAACATGTAAATCATAAAACATCACATAATACACATGGTGAACGTAAAAACATGTATATCTATATCTATATATATATATAAAGACATTTGTGAAACATGTAAATCATAAAACATCACATAATACACATGGTGAACATAAAAACATATATATATATATATATATGGAGAGAGAAAGAGAGAGAGGGGGAGTGTTTGCAAAAGAGTTTGCTACATCAAAATGACACAATGTATGTTCTAAGACACATGGCTTCATAAGCCTACATCAGTGCAGATAGTAAACTAGAGTCGGCTATTCAACACATGGTGCTCATGATAGCACGAAATAACCCTAATGACTTGGCCCAACAACTGACGCAGTCTGGCGGAAACCCCTACATTGTGTCTCTGGTACCGCAATGGCACCCCATCTATCGAGGCATACTCTAGAATGGCCCTGGTTAAAGCTTCCAGGTTATGCTCTACCTCAACAATCATATCTGCTCCCTCCTCATAATGAGCCTCCTCAATCTGGTGTCCCACTCGTCTGACTATCAGAGAAACCCTTGGAGGTCTCTTTGGTCCCACATATGCAAATCATCATAATTTAAATCTAGGTACACATATAAAAAAAAATCAAAAACTTCAAAAACTTTGAAAAATATTTTTTACCTTCATCAGTCCACTATGCACTTGGTGGAAGTGGAAGATCCAGATCTCCTCAAAAATCCATGCCTTCATATGCCCAATCTTCAACCATGATTAACTATTGACGCAACCATAAGAAAAGTGTTGGAGGGAATGACATTTTCTGGACGCCTCTAAGAGGAGGCATCAACTCACCCCATTTGAGTAATTATGGATATTTGGGCACTGGTGCATCCACTTCTAACCACTGATAACGAAACAATGGCACAAGTTCCAAGAAGAATGTCACCAAAACGGATCCGAAACTGAATTGTTTCAGATTTCTTGACTCGCACTTGGTAAGTTGGCACTTCATGCAGACCAACAAACCCCCACTCCAATTGAAGGCCATGGGATTTACACACTCTATTGCGTACTAGAAATGAGATTTTGTTGCTCCATGCAACGCCTGAGCCCCAACTATTCAGGCCATAGTATGCAAGATTGTTCGTAGTGGAAGATTTGTGATGGTATTTATATCTATCTTCCCACTTTGGGTCTTTTTAGTCCTTGGACAATGCCTTCCAATCAATATATCCATGCTCTCTCATCTAGTGCACGAACTGGACAACTGAATCCATTGTCCCTTTCTAGACAAGGAAGTAATGAAATAAATGTCTACGACATCTCTTTCGAGTTCTTAGTCCCCGATCATGAATAGTTGGCAATCCACATCCCACCAACTAATCAAATGTTGTAATAACTCAGGCTAGGATCTAATCCTAGGAATCCTTAAGAACTTGAGCAACCCGCATGCTCGTAGGGCATCAATACAATTTGGATCCTGATCTGCTTGATGGTCTTCATCTTCATGTCCTCTTTCTTTCCATTCAACCACCATTTTAGGTTGATTATCTTGTGGAAAATCAATAAAACAACATTTCATGGGCTTCCATGGAGACAAAATTCAAGAAAAACCTTCCAACATGGAGGATTTCACCATTTTTTTTTACCTCGGCGCTAGCGTGACTGTGTGTGAATTTTCACGCTTTGTCAACGCGATGGCCTAGTTGACCACAAGGTGATTGACGCGGGTCTAATGGGTAAAACCCGCACCGATCGCCCTCTACATAATTTTTTTGCAAATCCTCTTTGAAACCTAATCTATGGATGAAAATGCATGAAATGAGAACCAAAATTAAGGGAAGGGACAGATCTCTTACTTGCAACAAAAAACTCGGCGAATGGTGTCCAGGATTGATCATAATCACCTGAAAATTGAGGTAAAATGAGATAAATGCTCTCAGATTTGCAAATTGGTGAAATGGTAAAAATGATTTACTTTTTGAGTACTGACAGGTAATGCATACTTGGTGACGATGACTTATTTTGATTGATTCAATGAGTTTTATATTATCACTTTTTCGAACTCGTTAAAAATAAATGAAAAAGTGACCCCCTGGAGTCATCTTTAAGCTCTTTTCTGACTCTCGAAAAATGAAAAGATTCCTGAGTATTTGTCATTTCGAACTCGTTAAAGTAAATGAAATGACATATATTCAATATAAGTTTAACCCTTTTACGGACTGAGATAGACTATTGTACGAAAAATGAATACCTTAGTCAAACATGACTAAGAGGTTCTGTTGGATATTGTTTTCTACCTTTACGGGTTCAAGAGATGATTTACGAAAATGGACCTTTGGAGTTTTCTTTTCCACTTCTTTTTCAAACTCTCTAAACATGAAAAATATGCTGAGTTTCCCCTCTGTCAGACTCGTAAAACTTAACCGACGCAGGACTTGTCACCATAACGAGACTAAGTTTCTCCTTCCTAAGGCTTGTAAAACTTACTAGGATAGATTCATCCAAAGGATGAACTTATATAGCAAGCATATTCTATCCCCTTCAAGCTTGTGACAAAAAAAATGGGGTACTCACTAGAAATGGTGGGGGAAAAAGTGAAACTGATCATCTCTTGTATTTTGTAAAGGCAACATGTTGCTCTTGAACATGACACGCATTTCTTGCTCATGTTGGGTTTGAGACATCCTCACTTAGTCACTCTCCTTCCTGGGTTTTGGAGATCCATTTTGCCTCTCATTTGATTATACCACTTCATCATCAAGACTTATGATCCTATGTTGAGTTAAATGTTGCCAAGCTCTAGAGTCATGTCACTGATATGTTCAAGAGAAGTCATATCTGCAGTTCTTTACCACTTATACACTGTCTGACTTTCTGCCACAATCCTGGATCACACTTATCTACTCTACTACATCCTTTGTTTCGGGTCGATGATGTGGGATTCATTATGGCCCTCCTTTGACAGATCACTTCCCATAGACTTCAACTCATTATCTGGAAAGATGATCTAGAAACTCCCTTCCAGTACCTTAGAGCTTGCATGCCTCAATGGCAAGTTATTCGCATTCGATGACAAGTTTACATCATTGACCTTCGATCGAATGATTCCATAGGTGTTTGAATTTAGCTTCATTATTCACATTCGTGGATTGTGCTGATTGTACCTTGAGATCCATTATCATTATTGGTGGTTTCTCTCATGTCTTTTAATGATTTACATCATTGACCGGTAATCAGGTGGTTTTCTATCATGTTTGACTTCGACACGTTTATTCACATGTTAGAATTTGTACATTGAGCGGGTTGAGACGAAGCACAAGACCCTGGATTCTGTCTGATAAAATCGAGGTTGCGTGGAGTTATGAGTTATTCATGATTGTACACATGTTTTCCTCGATACGGATGGCTGCAACCATACCGTGGGTCCTTATATATAATCCTCTTCATTCGTATGGTTATGACCATACCGTGGATCCATACACATGATCTCTTCTATTCATATGGTTGTGTCCATATCGTTGATTCATGTATCATTAGATGCCTATTCATGTATCACTAGGCAGGTTTATCATAGAAGTAAGATATGTATATGTATATGTATATGCTTTATTTGAAGGTCTCCTGATGGTGTTGTTCTAGTCCTTGCCTTGACTTGTAAAGCATCTAAGCCATCACTCCATGTTCTTCCTTCATGCTTTAAGTGGCATTTGTTACACAATATTTTGTCACACCTCTTGTTAACTTCTTGTTCCATATCTCGAAGTGCTAAAATGTTGACAACTGTGAAATATATCCATCATGATACACATACTAAAACATCCCTGAAAAACCAAAGTAAAACTTCCTTGAGTCAATTCTGAAGAAGGTTAGCTAAAACCTTAATTTGTAGGGTTATCTCATTTTTCTCCACTACTTTTGCGTGTTGATGGCAAGTTGCAATTTTTTACCCTATCGCAGGTTTTGATATGAAAACCTATGCTGAAACTCTTCTGGCAGGTTTTCCTAAAATGGGAGAGAAGCTTCGTGTGCTAGAAACTTCGAGAACAATGAGCTTGATATTGGTTGTTATTGATATGGTAAAGCTCTCCCATTTGGACCTCTTGATCTTATCATTATGGGCTTTCCCCTTGAGATGTGGACCTTCCTCCCTCTTTTGTGGATCCCTTACTCCCTCTCCCTTCTTATAAATCAAATCCCTTCCATCCCCAAATGGTTGATCATTGATTTCCTGCATTCCTAGAATGAGATTATGCCCAAATGTTGCCCATTCTAACTTGGAGAAGGAGTCCTTTAAGAGTCTTTGCTTGGAATCAGACATCCACCAAAAGGAGGTCTCCAAAATCAAGGCATAGGTTTTATGCTTCCCTTTTTAGCTTATTAATATATACATATGATGTTCACTTTCCCTATTTGTGTAAATGTTTATGCTTTTATCTTAACACTCCTTGATCTATTAAGTAGTTTATGTTTGATGTATGCCATATATTATCTTGAACCTTGTGTTGTTCTTTGATATTTCTTGCAGGTACTTAGACGTGAAGAACAAGTAAGAAGCAAGCCTGGAAGTAAAGGAATCAAATTCATCTCCAAAGGATTGAGCGATTAGCATCAAAGTGAGGTAGGCCACTCTCTCTCTGCATTTATTAAACATAATATAGGAAAGTGTATATTAGTTTGTTAAGTTTGTTGCTATACCCACTCATTGGGCTAGAGATATCGCCTCTGTCCGCAGAGGGGATTTGCCTTCACAACACAAAGGTATGTTCAGAAGCCTTACCCAAACTGGAGTTATGGAGATTAATGTCGTTATCAGAACAAAGGTAGGAGACTAGGGCTGCATGAAGAGACCAACACTACCCCAGAACAATGGCCCATATTCACAAATGGTCTTCTTGTCCTCAATATTGTCGATAACAACAACAAAAAATCCCCAAGCCATGGGATAAATATTTAGATGATCCGTTGAACAAGGTTTCCATGTCTCAAAGATCCATTTGTGTAGATCCATAAACTGCAAACAAAATCCATTAAACATGCAAACCAAACCTTGCTCCGAAAAAAACTTCTCACAAATGAAAACTTCCTCATCTAAAGGAATATTGAGGGAAGGGACCTCTTGACTACTGCGAGTCCAAATATGGATTTTTAAAAGGAACTATATGAAACCGAAGAAGAGTTTTCTTTTCTGAAAACCATTTCTACAAAGGAAATTGTCTTCATCACTGAATCACTAATATTCGCCATTGATCTTATTGTAGTAGAGATATGCAAAGAAGTCCACACGATTTAAGGATAGATCAGCTGGTAAGGGAAAAACCTAGCCACCACAAGGGTTTTCAGAGCTAATTACACTTGTAATAATAAATAATATTATTCAACAAAACATATGAATATGTTATATGAGTTATTTTTAAATTAAAATATTGTGAGTATAAGTATTTATTTTTCTAAAATCACTTAAGTTTTGAATTAAGTTTTATTTATTTTTCAAAGTATAGGTACACATATAAAATATGAACAACTATATATCTGTTAGTTTTCTTTTGTTTTTTGTTTCGTTTTGTCAACTGCAACATTTTATGTTACTTAAAATAAGGCATACATGTAATTAGATCCACAACCATAGCTAGAGCTTTATGAGATCCAACATCAAAACTAGAGAAACACATTTCACCAATGGATAAAAGGAGAGTTGAATCCTCCTAACAAGCATAATTTAGAAATTGTACTCCAAAGGACGAGTTAAGTGAAGATACATCAAAATAACCCAAACATTAGGCAACCCTCAAACAAAGATGACCGTAGGACTACAATGACAAAAGGAACATTAGGCATCCCATAGGCACAAAGAACTGTAGGACTATAGTCTCAATAAAGGCACATCCAATATCATAGTGACCAATCACCAAATCCAACGACAACAACAATAGTAAAACCCCACAAATTCAAGATACAAAAGAAATCTTGAAATTTGCATCGACCACATGAAAGTTTTGTTTGCATAGCTCACAAAAAATGCATCCGTCATGGCATAAGGTCCACCACTGCATTGAAATGACGAGGCAAGCGTAGTGGAAATATTTAACAAAGAAAAGAAACAGGGAGTTGGTATACCAAATCAGTTGTAAGAAACTGTGAGACACGAAAATTCCCATGAGAGAGCACTTCAAGCCCCTGCTCACACCAAAACAAGTGCTAAACCAAAAGAACCACCAAATCAACCCAATAAGTCCACATATACCTGTTGATGAGAACAATAAAAACGTCAGCAACATTAAAACTATCTGGACAAAAGAAGGCCAAAACTGTGATACCATATTCAAGTCTTGGTCCGATGAGATAACAATATGGTCCTAAGTATTGTTAATTGGTGGATCTGCAGGGTCTTTATGAGTGTCTATGAGATCCCCCATGGCTGAATCCAACACCATATAGGTCTTCACATAACTCAAGCGTGAGTTAATATCATTAAGAAAATATCTAATATCCCATAAAATGCACGTAACATCCTCCAAACTAGAAAAGACATTATAATTGTTGACTTGCTTTTCCTTGAATACCAGACGTAAAAAAGTGTCCATTTTTTGGTGGAAGGATAGAGAAAGCAGAAGATGCATTCTCTTCTTCCAAACTCTACCCAGGGAAGGGAGCCATTTCAAACCATCCTCAACAAATTTAGAGTCAAAATGATAAGGGTGATCCCCAAACTCTTTGGAATCTAACAACAAAATTTCCTTATGCACTTCAAGGGGGACATAATCAAAGAAGTTTACCACTGAATCAAAGGCAAAAGGATGACTATGTTTAACCCCAACATTATTAGCACCACCTCTTCTACTTGCCATTCTCTGAGGAGGAGGTGTACTGGTCGAGACAAGAGAACAATACAAACAACCAATGAGCATACCGCGCCCAACGAAGCAAGCATAAGAGAAGTATTTCCCCTTCAATACCTAACTAAAATACAACCAGGTTATCCACCAAATTCCATAGTAGAGGCCCAAATTCAAGGAAGGATTGTAACTCACCACACTCTAAAAGCATGAAGCATAGATAACTCCTCCACCATACCACCACTCGAAAATTGAGAATACCCAAACAAGGCACAAGACCAATCGCAACCCTAAGGACAAAAGACAACAAAAACAATGCAACTCCAAACTTAAAGAGATAATTGAGGGCCATAATTTAGTAGGCGATGCGCCAATTCATCAAAGCAGGGAGCATCGGAGTCTGAAAACAAATAAAACTTGGCAAAACCTGGATTACAAATCAAGCCTCGACTGATACAGTTAGAAAACCCTCCACCCTAAAACCACACAGAGAAATGACCTGGATACCAACAACCACAAACCAAAACAAGACAAGGATATGAGATACCTCTAAACTCACTATCCAGGAGAGGCAAATTTGAGTAAACAACGACCAATTTGAAAACCAACCCGAACTCTCAGGTGTGCAAATATAGAATGAAGAACATCGATCCCAATTGCTCCCCAACATGAATGAAGACACAAATGAAGTTATTTCCTCACAACCAAATCCAACAACAACAACATGCAGACCAAAGCTTACAGACCTCTCTGCGACTTGAAACCAAGAGTAGGAGAGTGAGGAAATAAGCTCACCTCTACTACCTTGTTTAATGTAACTCTACCACCCCATATCAATGACTCTGCGTTTATAATGAAGGGACTTCAGGTGTAAAGCCCAAGTCCTCATACCTATCCTGTGCCACGCCATTATCAGACAACAACAAATGTACACTTGACACTCTGTCCAAGAGATTACCGTTACCTCCAGCGATCACACCCCCATCAAGGACTTGATTATCCTTCTCCAACAACATTTTCAAGTGTTCAAATCCTTCCCCTAGAACAGAAGGGGTCAATCTTCATCTAATATCAATGTTCTGGATGTACAACCCAAATTTTCCATAAAATCCGCAACTGCATTCATTGATCGTTTCAAGTGCTTCACTATTACATAATCCAACTATCAGAGAAGAACATTGATACGACCTACTATGTTTTTCGACCTCCAACTCTTCACAATTTTACTTGGAGGTTGAATATCTAAAAGTTGTTGCAAAAACTGCGTGGTCAATTGAGAATCCCCATCAACTTGTAATAACTTGAAACATTCCATTATTTCTATGCAAAGGCCTTTCTCCAATATTCAACCATGTTATTGCTAACTGAACCACAAATCAGAGAAAAAAATCTCAGTGTTATTGAGTTCCAATTATAGAGCACACCCCAAAATCCATCTACTCTAGAATTTCCTTTAGAGGCTCCATCAAAACTTAATTTCACAAAACCATAAGGTGGAGGTGGAAAAGACATATTTGGCGATGGGAGCTCCTCACGAGGGAGGTTGATAGAGGGGGTACGCATGTTCTGTGATAAATTAAGTTTTCTAGAATCTTCCCTTCATCAGCTTCAACTTTCCAATCATCCATCGACCAAGAAACTGCAAGAATGGTTTCTCTAATATTTGTAGAATCACACCCCTGATGACTAAGACAAATATATTCTTACTTCGATTTTTTTTAACATTCCATTCTTTCTAGAGATTCCAAAGGACGAATCTTGTACCCAATATCCACGTGTGATTAACAACAAGATTCTTAAAAGCTGAAAATTTCCATTGAACTAGTGTCTCCATTGAATTGCCTGGTATTCGACTATTAGTACCAAAAGTGGAACAAAGAAAGGACCACACTTCCTCAACAAACCTATTGGTATGGAGCAAATGCTCCATGGTTTCCTCAACTTGTGTACAAATGAGGCACATAAATGGACCTTCAACACCCCTTTTCCTTATCCTATCATAGGTAAGGACACTACGCCTAACAATTAACCATAAGAATGTCAACACCTTTGGCCATTGAACCTCATTCAAATTTTGGTCCAAATACCTTATCTCTCCAGATTATCATGTCCAACAACAAAATAATATTCTTTCATAGTAAACATACCAAAAACCTATTCCCTATTGCAAAATATCTTTATCTTGATTATCACCAAAATTATTGAAAAATTGATTAATTTCGTGTCAACAAATATTAAGTTTAAATTCCTACAAATTAAATATTTTAAATTATATTAAGTTATTAACCAAAATTTCTAAAAATATATAATTAATATTACTTATAACCATATAATTAAATAACAATAATAATTAAATATAAAGATATGAAGATATGAATGCTTATAATATTAATGAAGCCTAAATAGATATACTAACGACAAAGATGTCATTCCCTTCTTCATTCGGTAACTTATTTTGAAATGAAACCTAAATAGATATACTAACGACAGAGATGTCATTCCCTTCTTCATTCGGTAACTTATTTTAATTCATTTAAATTTAAATATATAATAAAGTAGTTAATATTTTATTAATTAATAAAATTAATAATACAAATAAATATTATTATTATTATTTAGTTTTAAGGTTATGATTAGATTTTTTATTTTTAATTAGATTGGTGTAATGAGATTTTTTATTTGTGGAATAAGGGATCTATTTAACTGTTAAGTTATAAAAACATACATACTCTACTTTTTTTATTTCAGACATATATTTTTTTTAAGAAAAACACATACTTTTAACCTTTAAATCCACTAAAAACTATATAAATTAAAATTATATCTTATCAAATTTATTATAAATTAAAAAAAAAAAAAAAAAAAAAAAAAAAAAAAAAAAAAAAAAAAAACCATCATTTTAACAATTACAAAAACAAAATATTTAAAAATAATATAATTAACTCTTAATTACTTAAATTTATAAATAATTTTAAAATATTAACCCATAGCCTTATATATTTAAGTTATAAAGCTAAGTTACATGGAAACCAAGATGTTAGATATAAAATTGTGAGGATTTGAATGAATACCACCATTAAAACCCAAGAAGAACACTAAACAATCTTTGTTGTGGAATCATCATAGGTCTCTCATAAAATGGAATGTGTGCGTTTTGTGGGAAATGAATCATATGAGGAACATAAAGGAGAGATAGGCTATATTTATAATACTTTGTTCCAAAGGAGAGATGGGTTTTGCTTTTAATATCTGTTTTGTTTGCAAAATCTAGTGGATACTTTTTTTTTCTTTTTCTTTTTCTCTTTCTCTTTCCCTTTCTCTTTTTTTTGGTCTTTAAGTCACTTGTGCCAAATGAGACTACAAAATTACCATGTCCTGGAGTTTATTATGATCTTTGTCTTTCACACGAGCACGACTAGTGGTTTATAAGCAACATGCGACATGAAATATTATAGTTATTTATTTATTTTGAGATTTCTTCGTTGGTATTTTATAAAGGAAACACTTATTTTGAGATTTCTTCATTGGTATTTTATAAAGGAAACGCCACCCTATCATGTTGGTTTTATATGAAATTGGAGCTGCATATGTATCATTTCGTTGTAAAAAGGAAATTAGTGCATTTTGTGCCCTACAGTCTCTCTAGGTTACATCTCGTAACATTATGCCATGTTTTGTCGTTACAACATCTAACATGCTCCATACGATCGATATGAAGATTGATCCATTACTCCACTTCTTTTTTTATACACTAACTTGTTTGGGTCAAGATGCTTCATACCATCGATATTATTAATTAATTTGTAAATTTTTAGAAGCTATTTCTAAAAATTATTAAAATTTTGGTAAAATTAAATATTCAAAAATTGAAAATTATTTTTTGAATTTTAAAATTTGAATTTTGAATTTTTTATTTGTGGATAACTAATTTTATGTGGTTTAAAAAAAAATAAAAAATAAATAAAAATAAAAAATAAATAAAAATAAAAAATAAAAAAAAAATCAGAGTTAAAAAATTGTTTTTAAAAAAATAAAAAATAAAATTATAATCTCCAAATGTCTTGATAAATTAATTATGGTTTTTTTACTCAAATTTATGGATTTCCCATAATTAGTATTTTCTTTTCCAAAAAAAATTTGCCATTACTTTTCGAGCTTTTACTAACCATGGAATCACTGATTTAAAAAACAAAAACAACAACATTGAATATTACACTTCATATTTTCCCCTTACTCTTTCTTCATATTTTTCCCCATTTTTATTATTAAATGGATTTGGTTCAATAATTTTCCTCAATAATCCTTACCTATATTATATATTTTCACAATTCAATTTTAAATTATGATGCAATATAAATAATAAAATTTAAATCCACACTACAATAAATAAATAAGATTTCTTTTTTGTTTTCACAATTTTAATCATAACTTAAAAATATAAAATAATTTTTTTTTTTAGGAATCTTGCACTCACACATGTGTGTGTATATATATATATATATATGTGTGTGTGTGTGTGTGTATATTAATATTATATATATATTATATATATATATATTATATTATATATATAATAACTATTTTTTATTTATTTTAATATTCTAGACATTGTAATTTTTTATATTAGATATATTATTAATATAAATTATTTGCCACAGGATTAAGACGACACAAGATACTTCATATTAATTTGATTATTTCAACATAGGAATTCTACCATAGATTATTTATTTTCCCTTGAAGTAGGATGAATATAAATTTAAAATTAAATAAATAGTTTGTTACCATAATTAGTTTTTTTTTAATTATTTCTTTTATTTATATTGTATACATACATTATTTAATATAAAGATACTAGACATTGTAATTTCTCCTCATTTCGTCTCATAAGGTAAAGATAGAATAAAATGTGCATAAACAAATTTGAATAAACTCTTAACTTTTATAATAAATGATGATGTCAGGGCTAATATTTCATCCAAAATTATTTATGCACCTGTCTCTATTTTGCTCCAAAGTTATCTAGTCTATTAATTACTTTTGTTACTTCCCTTTGTCATATTCAATGTGTTTCATTATTAAATTTATGAATTTGTTCAAGCATTCAATAATTGCTATTGATTACTTTTTACATAAGAAGTAGGTATTAAAGAGCAATGCATATTACACTTGTTGGAATATAGTCACAATAGTATATTAATATTTTGTTCAATATTAATTAGTTAAAAATTCATAATAATAATAGTAATAAAATTTTATTTCCAGACTACTTGATGGAAAATAATAAAGTACATTTACAATTTACGTTGATCAAGATGTCATCATGTTTATTACATGAATAACATTTACATGTTGACTTGAAAGAAATATTTACAAAATATAATTATCTTAATGTGTAGCCAAATATAGATATTGACAAATATATATATATATGAAAGCAAGAGATATAGATATAGAAAAATATGTGTCTTGGAGAGAAAGAAAAAGTTTTGATGGGTTTATTTAATATAAATATTATTATATCTAAAATGAGAGATGCCAAATTTACACAAAAACAAATATTATAAATATGATATACTTATATAGATATAATATTATTCTTTTTTTCATTAGTTCAGACTAAAACATATTTGATTCCTTTTAGTGTTTAGT
Organism: Pinus taeda; assembly: GCA_000404065.3. NCBI lineage: Eukaryota > Viridiplantae > Streptophyta > Pinopsida > Pinales > Pinaceae > Pinus > Pinus taeda. Next base: position 136,677 of record APFE031254911.1, on the reverse strand, counting down.
AGATCTAGAGTTAAGATAGATTTATACTAGTAACTTAAGAAGTTATCTAACTAATATTTGATTCCTTTTAGTGTTTAGTAGATCTAGAGTTAAGATAGATTTATACTAGTAACTTAAGAAGTTATCTAACTAATATTTGATTCCTTTTAGTGTTTAGTAGATCTAGAGTTAAGATAGATTTATACTAGTAACTTAAGAAGTTATCTAACTAATATTTGATTCCTTTTAGTGTTTAGTAGATCTAGAGTTAAGATAGATTTATACTAGTAACTTAAGAAGTTATCTAACTAATATATAAAACGTTCTTGTCTATGCGACAAAAAACTCTCTCCATGGAATGATTTGACTACTTAATTTATAAAGCTATATATTTGCATATGTTTATCTATTGAACATAAAATGATAGATAAAAAACTTATGTGCTTAGAATATCAAAACTTAAACCGGATGTAGATTGATTTATTTCGACGAGAGGTGCACTCCACCCAATATGGTAGAGATGTTGTAATGTAATGTTTAACATTTTGACTAAGTCAAATTACATCAAAATAAAAATAAAATTTAATTTTAGAAATAAAATTAAATAAAAAGATTAATGCAATGTAAACATTTTAACTTGGTCAAAAAAAAGTAATGAAATAAAAATAGCACTATAAAAAGTAAATAAAAATAAAAATGGCCCATGGTATTGACCCATGGTATTGAGAACTCATAGTATTCATATGGAATATAGTTTACTTAAAGGGGGAATTAAACTAGTCTAGATCCATCTTAACTTCATATGTATCTATAAGCGTTGAGAGAGATCAAATCTCTTGATATGCAAACCTCTTTTAGAGTGAAGAGAGATTTGATCCCTCTCAAATCTATTGATATGCAAACCTCTTTTAGAGTGAAGAGAGATTTGATCCCTCTCAAATCTCATGATATGCAAACCTCTTTTAGAGTGAAGAGAGATTTGATCCCTCTCGACTTGGTAGATCCAAAATTAAGATGGATCTAGGTTGGTTTTATTGTCATATATAATGGTTTTTTTTTTCATTTTTAAATTACACATTTCTCTTTTTATTTTTTCATTTTAGTTATGTTACACATCTCATTTCTATCAAGTTATAGATTGCATCTTCTTCTAAGAACCGGAGGTGGCACTCTTTTAAACAGACCTCATACTACACTGGCATGTGAGGGCTTGGGCATGTAAGCAGTCAACTGTTGGAGGCTTGATTGAAGATTGATCTAAAGTATTGAACCCATGATTGTTGAAGCTTTGTGAAGATATCCTTGGAGCAACCTATTGAAGATAGTTTGGGCTTTGCTTGACACATCACCAAAGCATTATTGCAAGATCTTTGAAGTCTTGGTAAAGCTGCTTGAAAAGGATCACAATAGAGCAGCGCTTGAACCCTTGAAGAGGCCTATAGTAGTAAATTGTGAACCACTTGAAGATTTGTTTGGTGCAGAACTTGGGTTGCCTTTAAAGACACCTTGAAGGATACTTGAATATATTTCTTGAATATATTTGTAAGACTTGTAGAAGTTGGTCTTGGAGATATTATTGGAGACCATGATGCATTGTTGAAGGCCCTCATGTTGTGACCTTGGAATAAATTGTTTGGGTGACATGAAGAGCAGTGGTGACACCTTCTAAGAAGACAAAGTTGTCATTGACAAGGTAAGTGCTTTGAAGATCGATTGAGGGCATTATTGAAGACGAATGTGAAGACTTTGTCAGGGCTGGTTGTAGAAGATATTGGGAGCCTTGAAGTGCCCTTGAATATATATTGAAGAATCAGAATCATGGGTTGGATCCCTAAAGGATGGGAGTCCTCAAGAAGACCAAGTTGGAGCCTGTACCGGAGATAGGGTTGGAGCCCTAGAGGTTGGAGCCTCGTGAAGTCCAAGTCGGTACTTAGAAAAGTACAGGTGGATCCTGGTGGATTGAATATTGGTGTCTTCATCTAGGGTTGGAGCCCTAATTATTATTGTACTTGATTCATTGTAAAGAGGATTGGAGTCCTCATCATTGATTAATAAAATTATTATTCTATCATCATTCATTTTGTGTTCTAATTATAAGTGATCTTAACTGGTAAAAATAACAATTGAAAAGAAATATTGATTCAGCCTCCCTCTTAGTATTTCCAACATGGTTACTTCATAAGAAATGGTTGGCCATAGTTCCTGGAATCGTGAGGTGATCTAGTCGACCTACTCATGGATTTGTTTCTTGTCTTGGCAAAGCTGGTACTGTTTAGTTGTGAGTGCAACAATTTGTTGTTGTTGCTTCTCATGGTCGACAACGAGGTCATAGTGTAGCTGTGTGACCCTTTGTGCGTCTTATTGAATAAAAATGAACAACTCAACTGTGGGCCAACTTTGAAGATGATTCTGCTACATGGTGGATGGATCGGGAAATCGGCTCTGCAGGGGATGCTCACTAGCGATGGACTTGTATGAGTGTCCGTCAGGAGAGGTAATTTCTGTGATGGCTTTGAAAATTGAGTAGTTGTCTGGATGGAAATGGGGTGTGATTAAACAGGGGGAATTAAAGGAAATGGGAGTGTGGTGGGCTCAAAAATGGTAATAAGAGATTGTGGAATGATGGGCCCTATGTTCAGCAGTGGACCCAACTCTAGTAATAATGAAATCATGGAGGCGGTGAAGACTCCTCTACTCGGGACTGCCGTGGTGGACTGAATAACTAAATCAACCTCCATGCTTGTCTTTGTGCCTAGCAGTGTCCTAGAGGGTATTGTGTCTGAGAAGGTTGGAAAGGTAGATGTAGTGTGTGGGGATGGGTAGCACGAGCTCGATGATGCAACTAATGTGGAAGGTAGAACCTATTCTATGATGGGAAAGGCAATGTAGAATTAGGTTTCTTCAAGGGTGAGGTCGACAATTTGCGCTGCATGGTTCAATTTTTTCTTCTTGGCTCCGCCTGGAGGCTTGGTGATTTTCTCTTTACAAGGTTTGGGGATGGTGGGTTTAGATTGCGAATGGATCCCTACAACTTGCATTGCAAGAACAAGAGGGGTGGTAACTAGATGATCCTATTGTGTTAAATATTGAGACTCAACAGAGTTGGAAATTGAACCTGATGATATGATGATATTTGTGATGGTATCCTGCAAGGAGATCATGTGCTTCTTCAATTGTGAGAAGACCGATTTCAACTCATGTTCGTCTATTCGCTTCCTAGACTTCGCAAATGTTTGCCATGATAGTGGCGATGGCACCATCCCGTCAAATAAATACAAACACCTTCCTTCTCTAATTTCCCCTATGAATCCCGGCCATGACCCGGTGTCTGCGTGGAAAGCTTCGGATGATAGCACAAATTTATGAGCCCACACCTGGAAGGTATGCGAGTGAACACAGTGTGGCCTTACAAAGGTTCCCATGAATAAACCCGAACCAAATTGCTGTTGAATTACTTCGAGCATATTTACATACAAGCCGCCAAAATAAGCCTCATTTATCTCTTTGATGCTCGGTGAAGAAATTCTCACTGTAGATTAACCTGATAATGCAATACAACTAAAGAAAAATACTTAATCTACTTCTACAATCAAACTTGCGGAAGCTTGATAGATTTGAGCAAGATCAAGCAGAACACATATAACCAGAAGCAAAATCAATGCACATGAAACATAGAAGAATACTCTGGGGAAAGCCGCAGCTAAAAACCTCGCTATCTGTATTATCATACAAGTGAAAATATCTCAGGATTACACACAACTTTATCTCTCACAACTAGCTAGCTCTCAGTACAATCCTCACAGATGCTCATAGGCAAAGTGGACTTCTCATTAAGTCCTCCACACTGCCCTCCAAGCTCCTATTTCCTAGCGCATTTTTCCTAGGTGATCCAGCTATTACCATGTGTAACATTGATCACTCACACTGATCTTACACCCTGTAAAACTGTGCAAATCTCAAGGAATGAATTCCTTCTGCATGCAAGAGTTTTCCTTATAGGAAAATTCTAGCAACTGATAGTACACTGTCCTTGTCTTTAATCTCAACTGGGTCTTTGTATGAATAGAAATGCATGAGTTATTTATGAGATAATATTCAGTTATTTGGAGTACTCTAGTTTGATGCATGCATGCATTAACTGACTGAACTCACAATTAGTTCCTCAAACTGTTTGGAACTAATTTAACTGGACATAACTCAGTTAACTGAACTAACTAATTACAACTCAAATACAACTCATCCTTACCTCCTTAATTAAGGGATAATCTCCTTAATTTAAGGGATAACTATTGCATGACTTCACAAAGACTTCTAGCTTGAATTTATCCAAATAATTAATCAAATATGAATTAATTAATTATTTTTTCAAACAACTGGTTAAACTAAATTCGAATTTTAATTCAAGGACAAATTAAAATCGGAATATTCTTGTTGCCACATTTCAACACTCCCTCTCAACAAGAAAGGGATTATCTGCCACCCCGATCCTGTCTCTA